>JAHHFK020003991.1:0-283797 GCA_024533555.2 Aedes koreicus
TAGGCTCTAAGGAAACATAAAGGATATCAAAAATCATATTAAAGATAAGAATTCCATTAATGATTAGGACACATATCAATAGTTGATGGTGGTGCTCACCCCACCATTGGATTTTTTACCTTAGATCAATTACAATTTTGGGCGACTAGGCAACTTTGCTAATACGGAAAAAGTAGGCTGCGCTTCGAATCCCAAGTAACAAATTAAATTTTAAGGTACACTTGAAGAAGTTTTCAAGACTCATTTGATAAAACCACGCATAAGACTAGATATTCTACATAACATCGATAAAATAGCCATAAAATGCTCATACGTTCAAAATGGCCCATACTACAGGAGGTTCTCAAAACTATTTCTCTAGGTTTGCATAAAACTTGATAGTTTTATCGGTACATACTTGTAATGACATTCAAGACATACTTAAAACTATGATAAAATTACCACTAGTTTTGATAGTTTTATGATTTTCCTCTTTAAGAACGCTTCCAGTCCGTCACAAATATGTTTCGAAGATTCCATTTTGCGATTCGTTCTGCTGAACGGGGACTTTTTTTGCATATAGTTGAGTGAAAGCTATTAAAGAAAAAAAAATATCGATATACATATGATATTTCTTTTCCAAAGTGGATACGTATTTAAATTAATTGTAAAATTGATCATAAATGCATCTGTTTTTGGTCTGCAATTGATAATTTTTTCATGCGACATTCAGTTTATTGTTGTTTTATAACATAAAAGTTCGAAAATTTTAATGCACCACTGAACTATAGCTAGAACATTAATTTATTTTAAAAATAAAAAAATACTTGAAAATTCAACAATTAGGTGACAAGACTGATAAATTGTTAGATCTTGAAAAAAATGTGTCTACAATCCATTTTAAATTTCAAAATGTACTTTAAACAGCAGAAATTGTTTGTAGCATTGGAAACAAGAGAATTTTGATGCATACATATGTAAATGGCTACCATTCCGAGGGAATCAAGAATAGCCACGCTCGCCATTTTTTCAGTGGTTTTATCTGAAACTACCATAAAACGCAAATAAAACTAATATTTCTTGCACAAGACAAACAAGATTTTTTGAGGAGCGCGATAAGTTCATCTTTATTCTATTCTTGAAAAAGGTGAGTTACGCTTGAATAAAACTTGTTTGAATTGCTCACGGTAAACAAGTCTTTTGTAAGATAGCCATAAAATCAGTGTGGAGAAGGCACATCATAAACAAAGAAATGTGAACGTTCAAATCAAAAGTGCCTATGCATAATTGTTGTTCTTAGTCATAATTACAGCTTATAATTTATTGTTTTTAATCACCAGCGAAAGTCGATAAAGTAAAACAAAACTCTAACTAGAATGTGCTAACAATGGTTTTGGGAAGAATAACAGATAATAATATTGCGTCGATTGCTGAAACATTAGTTGAGCGAGATTTTTCTCTTGATCTTTACGCTAAACCTAACGTAGAAGTGCGAATAAGTGCGCTGTGTAGTGGATCACTGAGCGATTCCAGTGCACTACTTACGACTTTAGATTTAACGTATAGATCATGGGAAAAGTTTTCGCTAAGTTGGTATACCAATTTTTACTTGCGAGTATAAATATTATGTAGCCTATTGGGAACTGAAATGCACGACTCGGGAGAATTTAACATTAACATCACATTTTACTATCGTAGTACACGTTAAACCTTACTTCGAAAGTACTGCGCTGTACTTCGACGGTGGTGCGCCATATGATTCACTACCTGGGACGTTAGGTTTAACTTGCACAACTGGCATAAAATCAATTATCATGAGTCATGCATTTCGGTTTTCAACTGGCATTACACCATTTAATTTGATTCGTTACAAAAAAATAGAACGCATAAATTAGTATAAGTAGGCTGCGAATCCAATGGAATCCTGCGATAGTCAAAAAAAAAATTGTCATTGTTGGCTGAGATGAAGGAGTATTCAATACATTGGATAGGTTTTTATTGAATTTCCCCTTGAACGATCCACTATTTTATAATATCTTCCACCTATGGGCGTCCATTGTCCAGTTTGTTTATTTTTCACATAATGTTCTTTATCAAGAGTATGTGCTCTTATTCAAAATCAAATGGTTCTAAGAGCGTTTTATGGCAGCGTTTTGAAGATACATTCATCTTAGTGAAGAATGTCATAAAACTTTTATCAGGTTTTATGAAAGTTGCGAAACGATGTCTTGAGAGGGGAATCAAGTATCTTATAAAATTACTTATAAAGTGAATATCACTCATAAATGATGTAGTTTTATGGAGGTTTCTTCAAGTGTTCTTTAATCACTCTTAAGAACTGTCAATCAATTAAAACCACCTTAACTTGGAAAATGCCCTGATAAACCCAGATGATCTCCATAATGGTTTGACAAAACTACCATAAAACATGAATAAAACCAATTTGCATTTGAATTGTTACTTGTGTCGTGCAGTTCTTGTTTTGCTTCGTATTTCTCTGTAAATTTTCTTTGAAGGCCTGCTAAGTTATAAGTAGTGTAAACACGTCTTGTTGATGTTTAACATGAGTAAGAAGAAAATTATAGTTTTAATGTCAAAGTTTTCCGCAAAAAAAAAGATAATTGCTTCCCGGAAGGTGAAAAAATATATATACAAAGGTCTTGCACCTAAATTGTTTTTTTTTTTTTTTCATTACATTCAATAACTAACTCCTAGTTTCAAATAATCGTACTGCTAGAATGACGGATAAAATCAATGCAACAAACGCCCAATTTTTATGTAAGATGTTCAATTTTGGACTTCAAATTCTGGTAAGTCATTTTAACTAAGAATGGTCGATTCAACTGTCTTATAGGCAGATTTTGTCTGTTGTTGTCGGTGTGGCTGTGCTATGCATAAGATGTTTAGCCTGTGGAGCAGGAGTGTGTGGATTGTCACTCGCGCTATAATTTGGATTTTTTCAATACCGATAACAATGTGTCAATTCATAAGTCTTATAAGGGAGAATGTTACAGAACATCACGGACGGGCAATACGCCATCCGATGCTTCTTTTGCGTTTCTCAAAGCTTTAAAACCTTTTTTTTAGTGACGATGATTTGTAGCGAAAAATGTTCAATGTGTTATGTATGTTTGTGTGTGATATAAATGATAATAAATAAATAGAGATAAGTAAATATAAAAATATAAAAATCTTCAAAAAAAAACTCACGTTGTACCGCTCCTTGATGATAATTGTAGATGCTGCTGATCGAAAGTAATGCACAAAACCAATTCAAAACTACCTATTTTTAAAATTTGTTTTTTCTCCAGAAGGGAACATGAGGGGACAGATGATTTTGCATTGATTTTATAGTAGAAAGTTAAAACTTTTAGTTCACGTGTTAAATTTTTGCAAATATTTGCAAATAAGGGAGTAAGATGTCTTGAAAAAAGTATTACTTTTTACAGTTCAACCTCAATAACTTTTTAAACAACAGCTAGCAATTATCTTGTCCTCCCTTAGCTCAGCCGGTAAAAGCACGGCTACAAAGCAACACCATGCTGGTGGCTGGGTTCGATTCTCAGTCTGGTCTAGGAATTCTTCGTTAAGGAAAATTTCTCGACTCCCTGTGCATAGGGTATGATTGTACTTGCCACACAATCATACTAATGCAAAAATGGTACCTGGCATCGAAAGTTTCTTAATTAATAACTGTGCAAGAGCATTTAGAACACTAAGCAAAGAGCAAGCAATAAACTAATTGCGAAAGCAATAAGCTTGAAAGGAAGAAAGCAATTATCTTGTACCTTTAAAAAGTGCGTTATGCTTGGCCCTAAAAGTCATCCTTACACAAATATTAAATTCAAAAAGAATTAGAGCAAAACAAAAATTTTTTAAGGCCTTCACTAAGGAAAGTAAGAAAAACTGTTTTAAAACGATACGTTGCTGAGATAGAAATTAACTTTTTTCCATTCAAAGTTTCTTCAAATTAAATTATCTATAATTTAGTAGGAAAACATATTTAAAAAATTTAAAGGACCACCCTAGTCACCACCCAAACCAGAAGATAGATCTCATGTGATGATTAAAACTTCCGAAGAGATCATATGTCTTAACCCAACAAACATCAGTGTCGAATAACCGCTTGTTCAAACAAATTTGGAGAAGTTATTCTGCTTTCTAGAAAAAAAAAAGCTGAACATCTTCTCAAAATTTGTTTGAACAAACAGTTATTCAGCTCTGATGTTTGTTGGGAAGTTAATAGTTTTCAAGTTATCGTTTTTTGTCGCGAAATTTGGCCAATCATACCACAGAGGCTCAAATATGGATTAGGTTTTCGTTGGGATGAGTTTGTTAATTAAAGTGTCTGAATACTATTCCGATAATTAAAAATACGCAAACTATTAACCACCATTTCAAATTTCGTGCAGAATTGAACCTACATTTGGCTGATGTTGTCTTTTCCTTTAATATTTCACACGCAAGTTTGAAAATGTGTGGTCTGCCTACATTCCATCATACAACTGGCTAAGGAAGATGATGTGAGCGTCTGAGCAGAGTTTCAACATACGAAAAATCAAGAACAGTACTCTTTCGTAGATTTCCTAACACCCAGTTCCGTTGACTCTACAAACGTCAGGAATGTAAGGGATTATTACAAGCGACATCCTTCGGCATCAGTACGAGATGTGGCGAAGAAGTTACTAGGTGGGGTGAAAAGGAACCTCCTTGGGAATGAAAAAAAAAATTTAAATGATTTTCTTTATTTTATACAATGTAGTCCCCTCTAAGCTCGATACACTTATTCCAGCGATGTTCCATCTTCTTGATCCCATTCTAAAATTAATTTTCCTGAAGGTCTGCAAAATACTCCTCCGCGGCGTCGATGATTTCCTCGCGTTAGCTAAATTTTTATTGAAGAGCCATTGTTGTGACAACTATGGTTTTGGCAGCACGGAGTGAGATTTTTGCCTTCTCACTACCTAGCTGGTGCTAGTGGGCGCATTTTAGACGAGATTTTATTATCGTTCTGGCAGCCGCGTTCATTCGGCTGGCGACTTTGTGACCCAAAAAACGAGACAGCATACCCAACCGTGCCGTCGACATCATAATCATCGTCAGTACAAATAAAGCTATCAACTAGTGCGCACTACAATTTTGTTGTGAGAAACGGAACTAAAAATAAAGAAAAGCACAAGGTAGGATCGATCTACGGTAAGCGTCCAGGATCCAATTGAATCATTTGAGACGAACCCCCGGAGGGCTGCCATTTTGCAAGCAATTGTGTAAACTGGCCTTTCAACAACGCCATTCTGCCATTGTCGCCTGACTTCTATTCATCGCTTGTGTCGCCATTCTGGCATTGTTGTTAATCGCAGCTTGCATCATCCGATTGCAAGTAGGAAGATTTTTTGTGGATTTTTCATCACCGGTGGCTAGCACGGATGGTGCTTTGACTCATTCCAGGCTGTTTTTCTATTTTATTAAATACAAGGCACTGGACCTGGCTTGGAACTGATGAGTACCATTCCATATATTGCTGTACTCTACGGGTCTTTCGTTTTTGTTTTTTTTTTTTGACGGTATGGAAAATCTGCCTCTGAAGAACTCAGGGTGTGGGGAAGAGGGCGCCAACTCCTCGACCCACTAAAAACCCACCCGTGCCTCGAGCCACGGCCCTCCCCGGAACCACCTTTCGGTATTACTTCAGGGAGGGAGCTAGTGTGCTTTACCTAACTACATAGGTCTTTAGTAGTTACCTTCACCGACCTGACGCTGATTCGATCTCCTGGATCCCAGCAGGGTTCGGGACGCCCGCGCCAGATCGTCCGCGATCTCCCTACCCCTCCCTGCTCCCTACCACTTACGGTACCAGCCGAACCTCGCGTCATATGGTCCTTCCTCCGATCGAGAAAGCCAGGGCCAGGACCGGGGTTGGAACGTCTGGGGGCGGCTACCCCAAGATCGTCCCTGTTCCCCATTTCACGACCACTTACGGCTTTCTGCCGGATCCCGCGCCTTAGGGCGCTTCCTCCGTTGTAGTTCGTTTAGCCGTTAAGGTGAGCTTAACGTTTCCAGGGTGCACCGCGGGGAGGCGAACTACTTCCAACTCGGAGTACTCTCCGAGTCTACCGTGGTCTTTTTGTTCTACAGATCAATTTTGCCCTTCACCGAGCATCGAATGCCGTTTCCCTCTACAAAATGTCGCTAGAGCAGAAAGTGACTCTACTATCCCGAAGGACGACGATGCTAACCGCATTGGGTCGGGCAGAGGCGTTTCTGTCCACCAACGACGAATAACTAGATCAAAAACAGGTACCCATTCGGCTTTAGTACCTTCAAAGCATTTGGAAGGCACTGGAGGAGGTGCAGTGGCAGCTTGAGGATATTGGGGCACCAAAGAAGGTCTGACTTTGAGCCTCGACTCTTTCAAATAAAGGCCGATTTAATCGCCAGACTTCCTGTTGTTAATCAACAAGCTCGCATTCCTGAATCTTCTTTGCATTCTTCCGCTCTTTCTGGGTTAAAGCTTCCTTCAATTTTGCTTCCTGAGTTCTGCGGGAATAATATGCAGTGACTATGGTTTCATGATACGTTCTTCGCTTTAATCCATTCAAATTCGGAAGTGTCGGCGATTCAAAAACTCCATTATCTGAGGGCAGCTTTGAAGGGTGAGGCGGCGCAGCTGATAGAATCCATCGCGAGTTCGGTGAATTACGACCTGTCTTGGCAAACGTTGGTAGGCAGGTACTCTAATGATAACCTTTGAAAAAGCGACACCTTCAGGCTCTTTTCGACATCCAATCGGCGAAAAAGGAAACCGCTGCATCATTACACGCGCTGGGGATGAATTTCAGCGGCATGCAAAGATACTAGGGCAGCTTGTAGAAGCGACAGATTCATGGAGCAGCGTACTGGAACATCTTTTGTGTACAAAGTTCCCCGAACGACAGCGATTCGTTTCCAGCAAACGTTTGTGCCACAATTGCCTCAAAGGCGATCACATTGTTCGTAATTGCTCTTCTCACAACATCTGTAAGCATTGCAACAAACGTCACCACACTATGCTGCATGCTGACGACAATTCCAGGCTATCAAACGACTTGTTCAATCGTACGTCTAAGCTGACACAAACTGTTCAATCTAGCGCTTCTTCCATTGCTGAACTGGTTCATTCGTCCCCCAACCACCGAAAACAGGGTAGTTCTCAGTGCATTCACTCCACAGCCTTGAGAAGACGTATTTCTGTTGACGGTGTTGGTGAAAGTCGTTGATGCGTACGGCCAGGACCATTTAGCTCGTGCGCTGTTTTCATTCCCCTCAAAAGCAATTTGCCACAGCTTGCGTCGTCACCGTATGGAACGGTTCTGGAAGATTGAAGAACTACCTGTAGAAAACACGTATTCTGTTGAAGAGCGCCACTGTGTGGATTTCTTTCACACTACGACAACTCGGGATAAAACAGATCATTACATTGTTCATCTAGCACGGAAAGCAGATTTTGATGCTATGCTAGGGGAAAACTAGACCTGCGCTCTTCGATGCTTCGATCAACTTGAACGGCGACTCGATCGGGATCAACATTTAAAGGAAGCATACCACAGCTTCATGAAGGACCAAAGTTACACGAAATGATACCACAAAAGTTCAATTCAGGGGACGCAGTGGTTCTGCGGCTCAGCAAAAAAAACATGAAATGTTTAACTGTATGCATTTCTGATTTAATGTGACATAAATTAATGGTGCCATTCCGGCGATTGACAACTTTTTAGGGTACTACTATAGGATTGAAATAGCGCAGAAGGCGGAGCCTTTGAAACATAATTTATGTTTGATAATGGTCATAAATAAAAACATCTTAGGCTTCAGTAAAACCAATTCTTGTCGGTTTTCAAAATGGTATTCATGAACTAGGTTTAAACCATGAACTCCATGCTTACTAGATCGGTCTTCTTACCACTCGACCATTTCAACATGTGAGAAATGGAACATTTAAAATCCTTTTAAACCATACCATCATTATTTAAACTAGCGCAATGTGATAGTGGATATAGTTACTCATTTGAACATAAGATAATTCAAGCGAAAGAAAGTATTTAAATTAAATGAATTAGCTATATTTTAATGATCGGTCGACAACAGTTTAGTTTTCGCTAATACATCATCATGCTAGCAATATACGTGTACACGTGCAAATAATTTTCGATCGTACAAGAAATAGGCTACAGCAAAACTATTTTTTTCATCATACTGGTATCATTTAATTATGTTCTTGAATGTTTCAGCGGTAAACATAAATGTGATATAAAAAGATATTTTTTAGTTTTTAGTCTTAGTTAACCGTACATACAGGATGCGGCAGAAAATAATGCAAAAATGTTCAAACTTGAGTATTGGGTGAATTCGCGTAGCTAGTGACTAATTTCTGTCGAAAGTGTATTTTTTTATGTTTACTTTCAAGTACTGCATCCAAACATTCTATTTGTTTTATTGCAAATTCGTCAAAATGTTCGCGAAACCAGTGATCACCAGTTGTTGCTCGCCCAGAAGAAGCCGAAAGAGAGGTGGTAGGGTGCCATTTGGCAACAGTTTACCGCATAAAAAAGTCCCTGCAGGATGGTCCTAAGCAGCGGAAGCCGGGAAGCGGACGTCCGCGCTTTGCACGCATGCCGAACGTGATCAAATCGGTCCACCATTGTTTTATTTAGTTTTATTTTGAACCTAGTCGTTCGAGGTGGCGGGTATGTTGTGACAACTATGGTTTTGACAGCACAGAGTGAGATTTCTACCTTCTCCTAGCTAGCTGGTGCTAGCGAGCGCATGTAAGACGGTGTTTTTATTATCTTTCTGGCAGCCGCGTTCGGTCGGCTGGAGACTTTGTGACCCAAAAAACGAGACAGCATACCCAACCGTGCCGTCGATATCATCATCATCGTCTGTACAAATAAAACTATTAACTAGTGCGCACTACAATTTTGTTGTGAGAAACAGAATTAAAAATAAAGAAAAACACAACGTAGGACCGATATATGGTAAGCGCCAAATCGGGTGAATACGGTGGATGCGGAAGCAATTGGAGCCGTACGTCCTTGATTTGAGCCGTGGTTGTGATGCTCTTGTACGCCGGCGCATTGTTTTACAAAAACAAAATAGTTTTTCTCTTCGATCGCTCCAATAATACACAGTAATAATCACTGTTGATGCTTTTATTCTTTTCGAGGTAGTCCATGAAGAGTATGCCATGACAATCCCAGAAAACCGACGCCAAAATCTTTCCGACCCATTGAGCCTCCCGGAGCCTAGTTTCAAGCCTCAAGCCTTCAAGCCTTCAAGTGTCACTAGTTTCAAGTGTTTTCTCAGCTTCGCATTTGCCAAAGCCTTGAAAGTTTCGACAGGGCGAATGTCTTCTTTTATACAAAAAATACATTGTTCCTAATGTACCACTCTACACAGAAAAAAATAATGAATTTTAACAGACACGTAAAATCTCGGCATTGTTTGCAATCTTCCATACAACAAACCTGATTTCAGCGATAACTGGCTTAAATTTACTTGAAAGATCTCATTAATTTATGCCACATCTAGCAATCCCTTTATGTTCATTAGATTCCGCAGAAAATTCAATGTTTCTTTCAAACTGTTTAGCTCGTCTTCAGAGCAATGGTAAGAAGTAAGATCAGGCCAAAATATGGTTGGCTTGTTATGCTGTATGATCAAGGATAGCAACCTTTTTTGCGGACATTTATTCACGTAGATTTTACCATTCATTGTGTATGTAGTAATGAAAGGACGAGATATTTCCCCACATCTACAGATGGCCTGCCACGCCATTACCTTCTTGCCAAAAATTTCGGTATGAATGGCTTTCACTGATCCAGGCCGTGAAATATCATAATAATAAATTCAATCTAGTGTCTTTGGCCAAATTTAACCAATTTGAACATCAATTCTGTTTTATTATACTGGATTTTGTAAAATACCAACGGACGTGGTGCTTTTGTGCATGCTGCCGCAGGATTTCCATTTTATTAGGAATTTAAACGTTCAGAATATAAGACATCCTTTTAATACCATAGCAGAATTGATCACAATTTATACTGCTCCTTTCGCCACGTGTACTGGTATACCCCCAATAACAACAAAATCATCTTCGTGTAGTCCACCCATGTGTGCGTGTTGAAGGATATCTGGTACGAGGTACCGATTGAGTCAAATTTTCTTTTTATTTATTCATTTTATTTCTCGCTCCGTTAGTCGTTTCCAGAAAGGCAATTTGCTTCCAAGAAGCTTACCGGGTGCAGAGCAGAAATCGTTTAGGAAAAACTGGATTTCTTTTTGCAATAAAGTTGACGTTTATGCCCAAAGGGGAGGCTAGGCGAATGATGCCGTATACCTATCAAGCTACTATTATTGTGCGCACATCGTATCTATCCATCCCTTGTGTGCTGCTATGCTTACACTCGCTGTGGGGGAGAGGCATCATTTGGGCGGGTATGGGTAGGGTGCTGACTGGTGGTTGGAAGTTTAGATAGCTACTATGATCTGCTTACGGTAAATTTCATGCCATGTTTGCTTTGATTCATTTTCCGATTGCTTGTTGGCTTGTGGTTGTATTAGTGCGAAAATTACTTTCCTCTCAGGAGGCAGTGGGTGGAGATGGAATATAGCTTGTTTTCCGGTCGACCGCGCATTCTTGTACGATAGTATTTGTACAATGGATTCCTTTCAAGAAAGAAATAATGTTATTACAAGTTCTTTGATACCACTTGAGTGCCACGAGGACTTGATACATTAGGAATGTGAAGTCGGGAATATAACGAAAATAAAAACAGTTTTATTGACAAATTTCATTTAAACAGTAGGTTTCCGTCTTTGGAAAAATATATCTATGTATATATTTGCTGATTTGCTCCAAGCTTGAACAAGAAAGTGTATGCGTGTACTTTTGCATTGCTTCTGAGCTCCGCGCAGTCTGAATCCATTTCTCCTCCCTGGAAATCCACCCATAAGCTACAGAGTGAAGAGATGACTTTCCATTCGTTCAAACACTTGACGGAAACGTAATTTGAATTTCCCATCCCATGAAACCATTTTCACCCGTCGCCAGAACGAGATCGGGATTCGGCAGTGTAATATTATTCTGACACCTTTTTCGTATAAAATGCTCTCCATCTAGCTTTATTGCTCCCCCACATTATGGCGGCATGACAAGAAAATTGGAAAAGTGTGAGTAAATGTGTATTCCAATTATGTATTTCCTCTTCCTAACGATGCGGACTGCGATCTCTCTTTGCCACTTTCTAGCACTGTGGGATTGAAATCTATGGAATAGTACAATGCAAAAATAGTAACGGAAATTGAAACTGAATTCCACTACTAGTGCTGCTACTTGATGGCCTCCGGGGAGAAATTTCGACAGTTTGCAAACTCGTTCCTCTTGCACCAAAGGCGAGCGTACCAAGCCGGGAACGATAAATGTTTTGAACTACTCTTTTTTTTTGTTTGAATACTTTGCGGGCGGGAAATTCCTTGGCAGCCGCTGAAGCCGGCCAATGAAAATTCAGCATAGTTGGCTGGATGGGAAATGACACAGCACTGTGAGTAGTACTAGTGCTATATAACACGAAGAGTAAATTGGATAATAAATTTGTTTTATTTGGATCCCTACTCACCAGACGGTTAATTTGTAGTAGCAGGAGAGAAAAGTCAATGTTCTTAAGATATTGTGTAACATTTTCACTTCGGAGTTCATCTCGGAGTTTCTGCCACAGGCCTAAAACTGAAAAAAAAACAGACACACAACATGTTACAACTTTTAACGCGGTTCACAGATTAGCATGCTTCTTCAAGACACTATCAGACTCATTGGTTATCTTTAATTTGTCCGTGCAATAGATTTGAACATGTGACTTTGGCGTGAGAGTTATCGAAGTTATCCAAAATACGATAGTTGCTTTTCAAAGGCATTGGTTTTTTTTTATTACACAAAACGTTCAAAACATTAAAAGACAAAATGCCCAAGGGCCCTTGGTCAACCTTACAAACTTCGAAAAGACAACAAGTTGAATTCACAAAACATCCAATGGCACTATTGATAAAAGGATTTTGAATGGCAAAAGGCCAACGGTACAATATTTCGAATGTTCAAAAACTCAAATGGACAAAATATCGAGTGATGTAAAAGGGGACAAAATATAGAATAAACAAAAGGACGAAATGTCTTGTGTTGGTAACATATTATATCGTAGAGTGCATACTGGACGGTGTCACGTCAAGTTTAAATAGATTGGTACAGCTTAAGGATACTAAAACTTATGAATATGTAGTATGTCATATCCCAAGTAACAATTTTAGTTTTATTCCAGTCGTAAAGCACCCTCCTGGCTTTGTTGATAAAACTACATTCAAAACTGTTTTGTCTACCAATACCTCCTCTATGCTTCTCTAAAGCCGAAATATGTACAAAATGTCCCAAACTATAGACGGTTGTGAAAACAAGTTAATAAAACTTTTATAAGAACATTTAAATTTTGAAAATATTCTAGTGAAAGATGTTATGACCACTTGAGAACCTTCATAAAACCTATTGGCTGCCATGAAAACCGGAATGCGGCCAAATAGCCACAGCTGTCAAACTTCACTGTGAAATCGAGGTTGTTTTTTGTTGTTCTGCTTTGTTCGATTCTCTTCTCTTCTGATTCATTAGGCAGTAAAAAAAAAGGTCTAGTGTTGCGGGAAACTTTGTTCGATAGCAAAATAACCTAAACTAATTGTGTTTTCTACAGCGTATTATGCTCCAAATTATACGGGCATTTGTTTTTATGGTGAATATAGGCACGATAAGAGCCAAAAATTAATGCGCCTCGGAAATTATGCAAATTTACACCAACAAAAATGAAATTAAAACAAATACATTTGATAAATTAATCATGAATTTCCTGAAAAGTGCTTGGAATCGGATGAGATTATCTAAAAAACTGCCAAAATTAGTCTTCGAAATACAGTTTATTTGCATACCGTTGAAAATTTGATGCATTTATTTTTCCACATTTCATTTATTTCTAAAATTTCAATATTGGAAAAAAATCAAAGTTTTGCCATAAAGCCAATTTTTCTTCCCAATAACTATTAAAAAACTATTTGGTCTTATGGTGACTTTCTTCAATGCCAATTTGCCGTTTAATGCGTTTACTGGAGAGAAAATGGTTTTAAAATGCTTTTTCAACTGACCATAGTAAGATAATATCAATGAGTCCTAAAACGGCATTTCAATACAGCATATTACGAGTTCATAAAGTCGAAATAAAACCATTGATAGGAGTTAAAGAAATTTGAGAAAACGAAGTTTTTAGATCGTTTTAAACAAGCTGCGTAGGTTCTCATAAACCTGACTAAAATATGAAACCTATTGGCAGCTCTTGGTGTCATAATTAAACCAAATAAAACCTAATAAAGCAGGATGGTTTTGGCAATGTTACTTGGGATAACTCCATGAAATTGTGCTACGTAGTATGAGTCCTTCATATCCAATCTGACATTTAACGAGAGGGTATGTAAATGCCGGCTTCCTTCAACTGTTTGACGATCTCTCTTTTACGAACTGGCGGTGGCTCATCTTTTATTCGTAAAGTTCAAATATCTCTTCCGAACCAAAACTGTGAAAAAAACATATAAAGCTTTTTTTGTGTTATTAATACCAAGTTGTCTTCTCAAAGCTATCACTGATGTGAAGCGTGATCCCGAAAAAAAATCAATAAAACCAACATATGTATTCACCTTTAGTCTCGTTTCCCGATTGTTGTCATGATTTTGAAGTTCAGTGGATCTGAATGAAAAGGCACTGGGGGTACCTGGGACACATGGAAATAAACTTTCTTGAAGAATTGTAAATGCGTTTTTCTCTTTATGTTCAACTTAATTAAGGATTCTTACCGTAGCTATCAAACCAACACACGACCGTTCCAAAGAACCACCTGCCTCAATCATGTCGAATGGACAAAAGGTCGAAAGAAAAAAAAAACGTACCAGTCGACAGGACTGCATTATTTTATAGTTACATAAAAAGAAAGAGTAAACAAATATTCTGAGATTCGAGGTCGAAAACAAATCACCTACTTATATTAAAGGGTGATACGGTCAAAATTTGGTCAAGGGAAAACGCGTGTAAATCGGTGAAATCGTTTATTTAAAAAATCAAATTAAATTTCTTTTTCAAGTTCAATTAGTATAAAATTCAGGAAAAATATTCAGTTAGGCTTCCGCTTTTCCAAATCCAAATTGCCGGGCCTTACGCTTGACCCCTGCCATCAGATTTTGTACAGCCACCTTGTCCACCTTCTTCGCCGCAGAAAGCCAGTTTGCCTTGAACTGCTGCTCGTCCTTAGCAGTTTTTTTGGTCTTCTTTAGGTTCCGCTTGACAATAGCCCAGTATTTCTCAATTGGGCGGAGCTCTGGCGTGTTGGGAGGGTTCTTGTCCTTGGGAACCACCTGCACGTTGTTGGCGGCGTACCACTCCATGGCCTTTTTACCGTAATGGCAAGATGCCAAATCCGGCCAAAACAGTACGGAACAACCGTGTTTCTTCAGGAAAGGCAGCAGACGTTTATTCAAACACTCTTTCACGTAAATTTCTTGGTTGACAGTCCCGGAAGCTATGAAAATGCCGCTTTTCAAGCCACAGGTACAGATGGCTTGCCAAACCAGATATTTCTTTGCGAACTTTGACAGTTTCGTGTGCTTGAAAATATCTGCTACCTTTCCCCTTCCTTTTGCCGTATAAAACTCCTGTCCCGGAAGCTGCTTGTAGTCGGCTTTGACGTAGGTTTCGTCGTCCATTACTACGCAGTCAGCATCGTCGTGTACAGCCTCCGGGATCGCGCTTTGGCCGTCGTATTTTGTTTATCATCGCGATTTGGAGTCACTACCTTCTTGTAAGTCGATAGTCCGGCTCGTTTTTTGGCTCGATGCACGGTTGTAGACGATACACCCAGCTTATTTGCGGCATCTCGGAGAGATAGGTTAGGGTTTCGCTTGAAACTACCGGCAACTCTCTTTGTCGTCTCAGCGGCTTCCGGTTTTCGATTTCCCCCCGATTCAGACTTCCTGGCTGTCGACAAACGTTCCCCAAACACTTTAATTACATTTGTAACGGTTGATTTGGCAACTTTTAGCGATTTTGCCAACTTTGCGTGCGAGTAGCTCGGATTTTCGCGATGCGCGAGCAAAATTTTGATACGCTGCTCTTCTTGCTTGGACGGCATTTTGACAACTGAAGAGTGAATTCCAAAATCAAAATAGGAGCAACATTCTACACACACACACCTTCAAAATGAGGGGTGTTCAGGTTTTTAAAATGCAAAATTGAAAGAAATACGTCAAGTTGATATTGACCAAATTTTGACCGTATCGCCCTTTAAAATTTCGTCACATAATAACAGAAACCATGCAAGGTGAGTTGATGACCTGGAAGGAGGTTCTGACCGACCTCTGATAGTCACAAGTTCCTAACTCACAACTCCACGAGTCAGATGACAGAAGTCTGCCAAATGAAACACGGTGGCGCAGGTTAGCGAATCCTAGGCAATGTTGTTAATTTGACAAATGCAAAGTAAAGGAATGCGATGTGAACACTGACACGGTCCAGGAATGGGGTGAAATGCCAGCGGCGAATGACTGGAAGAAGATTTTTTGTTTATTATCTCAATGAGTAAGTAATGAGTAAGATCACACTTTTTGAGTGGCCCGACAGAAACCTCACTGTTGATCTAAATCTAAATTGAATAGATAGTAGACAGAAAACTCATGTTAATATAACTGTACGTTGATCGCATCGTTTTTTTAAGTGAATCCTGACCTGCTTCCTCTCTAACCAACCAACTCCGGAGCATCTGGGAGGGCGTCGGTATTCTTTTGGCCTCTCTTTCGAGAAGGTCGATTAATTATGTAACGTAGTAAGTGGGGAGGGGGCAAAACGTGGGTGGGTCTTAAAAGTCACTTTTTTGTGAGACATAATTAATGGACCTTAGTAGATGTTGCACATCAATGTCCTTCACGAGCTCTTCTTCTTCATACGGAAGAATTCGACCTTTTGTCTCCCTGATAATCATTGGACCTTTAGACCTTTTGGCTATCGCTTTTTTTTCACAAGCTTTCTCACACGTGCCTCCTCTATCGTTTGTGCTTTACTTTTCAGTTAATTAATTAATTATTTATATAGTTAAAATCTTTATTGTCCTCAGAGATTTGTGCAAGTGTTCTATTTATGCTATGTTATGGCGATATCTAGTAAAAATCGATCATTTACTAGTGGATTAGATTTTTTGAAGCAAGTAACCGCGTTTAATCGTCTTGATAAATCAATTGATCAAATAATTTTTATGAAAGCTTACTCATGGTATAAACATAATGCATCTCATCTCGTGACAGTCATAAGGTACAGTTGTTCGGTAGCTATTCTTTCTGATTACTGAACAAAAGGTCGACAGATCAATTGCATGTCCGTCCGTTTGTCTCCTATGCTTCATACTATCTTCGTTGCATTTAAAATTGCATCTTGTTTTGAAAAAAAAAACCCTTCCTTTTAAATATTTTTTTTTCCCTGGAAAATTTTTTTAAAAAAAAAAAAATTTTTTTAAAATAAAAAAAAAAAAAAAATTAATGGTCTTGGTGTGTTTTTTTTTTTTTTTTTATATTTTTTTTTTTTAATTTTTTTTTTAAAAAATAAATATAGGTGGGGTGTGGGTGTTTGTTTTGTTGTTTTTTTTTTTTTTGTGTTAGGAGGGGGGGAGAAAAGAAAAAATAGGGTAGTGTGTGTGTGGTTTGTTTTTTTTCTTTTTTTTTTTTTTGGAATAAATATATATATTTTTTTTTTTTTATTTTTTTTTTGTTTTTGTTTTTTTTTTTTTTGGGGCACACTGAAAGTTAATTTTAGTTTATATTACGAAATCGAAGGTAGAACTAACAAATCTGTTCGTTGTTTTCAGCAACGAAACTGATTTGTTCTTTTTATGAAGATACATTCGTAATTAATGGTACACGCGCAACTGTCAAAAGCACGAAGCATTTGTTGACACAGAAACAACATTCGTGCATTGTACGAAAACAATACAAAGAGCTACGAATATTTTGTTACCAATTTAAAAGAAACGTCTCTCTGATGGTTGCCTGAATGACTGAGAGATCTACTTTATCGACTCGAAATGTAATTGACAAAAAAGCGCAACCACGTGCAGTTGTCCAGCGTCTTTTTTTAATGTTTCTGACATGGGATTCGATCCTGTAATTTTGGAAAGAGCTGATACTGCATCCTCGGTTGATCTCACTATGCCATGGTGACTCGTGAGGTGATAATTGAATAATGAGTATGAAGTTATAACTCTCGACACCGCTTCAATTTGTATTTTGGGATAAATAAACTATTCCCGCCCATCCCAGCATCAACATCAGCGAAGCAGCGATTGGCTGGTCTTCACGAAATCTATTTCGTGTAATATACAAAAAGGTGTAATGATAGCATTTCACAAGATAAAAAGCAATATGAATGTTTCATACAATATACGAGACATTTGTTCTATGTACAAAATCCATGATTACGAAGCGAGTGAAAGCTAATTTACGAAAATACATTTTCAGTGCATATATGCAGCAGCGATCGATATATGAGGGTGATTCGCGATGGAGGGTTGGGGAAAGGGAGGGGGGGGGGGGGGGGGAAAAAAAGAAAGAAGAGGGGGAGGGGGGAGGAAAAGGGGGGTTTTATTTGGGGAGGAAAATGAAAAAAAGAAATTTAATGATTGTGAGTTCATAATAAAAAACTTTTGAAAATTGCACAAATAAAATAGACTTTTCCTTAATCGATCCTCAATGATCTACAACGCAAAAAGGATAAAATTCTTTGTATCAATTTTTAACGAGCAAAATTGAAAAACAAGAAATTAAACTGCAACATGCTGTATGCAAATTCAAGAAAACATAAACATCTATCCAAATATTGAGGCTCTGCTTACCCTGTTCGTCTTACATCCAGTTCATCTAATGCCTTAAAAACTAACGGCATGTCCGCATTTTAAACTCCAAAAATTGTTGTCTGCTCGTTTATTTGTAGGTACATTTCTTAGATAAATAATTAGATGTAGTCATTTTTTCCAAAGTTGCCACTAAAAAGAGTTTACGTTTAAAAATAAAATTATGATTATTAAACTCGGTAAGAATAAACTTGCATATGCCCATGTGCATTTGCACAACATAAACGTATCATTCCTCAGACAGTTCAACAAGTGAGTGAAATGACTTTGAAGAAAAGGCTGCATCATAATTATATATAATTGCATATACCGCGAGTACAGTGTAACATACAAAATGAACTTGACATAAACACCAATAATGTTAAAAAGAGACATATAACATAACATATGTCATTGAATATTGTTGCGTGAGGATATGAGTAAATAAAGATAGGCTCAAGAGATTCACTTATGTTTATTCAAAGAACAATCAACTATCGTGAGAATTCACATCACATTTCACAGATTGATAATCAGTTTGGAAAATTAAAATACAAGTATGTACTGATTTTAACTATCATTATAATTGAAATTTTCAGTTTGAAACTGTGTAACATCATAAAAGGTAATGATCTCTGTTTGTAACTAATTTCCAAAATTATTTAAAAACAAGCCGACGTATCAGTTTAAAAATAATCGATTGTTGTCGTCAGTAATCTGTAGGTTCGATAAATCGAGAAGCAAAGGGACATCAGTACATGTGGCCCATGTGTGTGTGTGTGTGTGTGTGTGTGTGTGTGTGGTGTGTGTGTGTGTGTGTGTGTGTGTGTGTGTGTGTGTGTGTGTGTGTGTGTGTGTGTGTGTGTGTGTGTGTGTGTGTGTGTGTGTGTGTGTGTGTGTGTGTGTGTGTGTGTGTGTGTGTGTGTGTGTGTGTGTGTGTGTGTGTGTGTGTGTGTGTGTGTGTGTGTGTGTGTGTGTGTGTGTGTGTGTGTGTGTGTGTGTGTGTGTGTGTGTGTGTGTGTGTGTGTGTGTGTGTGTGTGTGTGTGTGTGTGTGTGTGTGTGTGTGTGTGTGTGTGTGTGTGTGATCTCGCCGGAAATTGTTGCTGATGCACAGTCTTCATTTGGACGGCTTCCCTGTGATGCTAAAGGATGCATTTATGTCTCTACAGAAGAAGCACTCCACTATTCGGCAAATATTTTCACATCATCCTTTTCGAATGGAACAGCCCAAATACAATTTGTACTTCACGCACAAATGCAATACAATGAAAATTACAGGTAAAAAACAACACCTGATAAATCACAATAATTGTGCAACGGAAGAAAAAAAAGCTTCACGGCTCTCCATCTGTACACCACGTGGTGAGTGCATCTGAAATGATATGCCAGCCACTTACTCGTGACTTCTAAACTGCTTATAAGCATCAATTCACTCGCGACAAAGCGGAAAAACAATCTAATTTAATCATTTATGTCCGCGTGGCACAATACTAACACAACTAAGCTGAAATTAACTCTTCCTCCGGGTGCGGGGGCTCTTACACAAGACACGTGGAGATTTTATAATTCCTCTGTTCGATTAGGTTGAATTATGAATATTTGGCCAGTTTCTGTTTAGAATGTACTGTTTACATGTTCTGAGTTTTGTAGTTGTCAGTGATACCGAGATGAAAGAAAGTCTGCAAAGGAAAGGATTTCGTTTAGCCACAAGCAAAATCCTGCGTTGTCGCATCACGCATTGGGAAAGTTGACGAATATACATAATTTGACCGTCTCAAGGTTTCTCCAAACATTCCAGGAACGGATGACAATGGACCACAAATCATGAGCTGAATGAAAACCGGAACAACGCGCATCAAAAACGAGAGAGTGCTAATTGCTCATTTCAAGTGCAATCTGAACATTTCGATGCAAGACTTGGTACAAAAAACATTATGTTTCGCAAAGTTTCATCCAGAGGCCCAAGAAACGATCCGGATAGAAAAATTACAAGGTGAAGAGCTTTCCAAATCATCCAAATCATAAACCGTTGTTTTGGACCAATTTGGCTTAATGCCACTACACTAAAACCGGGCAGGACTGGTATGCGGCTAATTCTGTGGGTTTTGTACCGAAAGACATGAACCCACCAACCTGTCCTGAGCTCTTTCCGATCAAAACCAATGGTACCAATTGATGGAGCGTGAATTTTGAAAGCACAAAATTGAGGTGAAGAACGAAAAGGAAATGATTAGGAAATGGAACAATAAACTGAGTAAATCGTACCGGAAACGACTGAATAGGCTCTAATGGAGGGTGCAAATGTCGCAAATGTCGAGCATTGATGATAATGATGATGATATAATACTACCATCTATTGTAGCAAGGTAACTTTCCATAGCAGTGGAATAATCTGAGAAACGATTCGATCAGGATTCTATTATTGTATGTGATCATCAAGCTCCTGTATGAAGGGCTAAAAACGTTTGGGCAGGCCCGTAAGCAGAGACACTTACGCGAAACCCGCGAATATAGGGAAAAGAATCTCCTTCCACACAGACAGTACTAGAATCGAGCCCTCGATTGACAGAATAAACCCAATAGATGGGGTCGAAGAGCCCGCCCTCGTTCCGCGAAATGTTAACAATAGGGAGGAGGCAGTCTCATGCTCCCTATCCAAATCGTTTCACTTGGGTGCCCTGATGGTCCCTCCCTTTCCCAGTTATATTTTATTTAATATTTAGTATATTTTGTACACGAAAAATCAGGATATCATTATAGACAAGAATGCTAATTTATTCAAATTTCAAACTTAAATCATACATCCAATGGATTGTTACTGAAAAATAAATAAAAATTAGATATGTATTAAAATCCTTCTAGTCCAGGAAAAGCTGAAAACAGAATAGATCATTCCTAATATCAAAAATAAAATTTCAATAAAAGATGTTATTTTATAAAACATGTTGTAATATTTTTATGTATACTGTTCTAGTAACATTTCAAAGATAGCAATTGTAGTGATCGAAGAGTCCGGTTTGCTGAAGTTTTTTCAAGTTCTGACATAATAGCTTTTCTTACCATAATACAACTAAACACAATATTAAAATATAATCCTACTCTCAGGATTCAATCCTACATTGCTAATATGCACATGCCAATCTTTTATGAATATAGTAGTTGATGTTTAGAAGTGCAATTTTAAATTAAATGTTATGCTGAAATGCTGAAAAATAAATTGAGCTTTTGATGCCTGTCATGTTGCTCCAGGCTCTTACATGGTTTTGCAATGCAAAGATGATTATAAAGCGTTATTATATATAGCATTTCAAGCTTATTGCTTTCACAAATTGCTTATTGCCTGCTCTCAACTCAGTGTTTCAAATTCACTTCCACAGTTATTAATTGAAGGCTTTCGATGCCGATGATTCTAATGCGTGCTGAAATTATTAATAAATTGAGAATGAAAAATATACAATATGACTTAAGGTACACGATCTTCAGTCGCACCCCCTCACTTCGCTATTGTCAGATTGACAACATTGCCCAGGCTACGCCAACCAGCGTCTCCATGTTTAAGCTGGCAGTCTTTTGTGATCATATGACTCGTGGAGGCGTGAGGTACGAACTTGTGAGGACGAGAGGTCGGTCGCACCCTCCTTCGAAGTTGTCAACTCACCATTTGAAGCCCAATGTCGCAAATATCGAGCATTTTACTCAAACTCATCCTAAAATTTAACGGACGTATGTAAGTCACTCGTTTGGATTTATGATCAATTTGGCCTCTACAGGTTAACTAAGAAATGTGCGAATTGCATATATTTGTTTTTTTTTTTGCAACCGAGCGTTTCCAGATGAAATCAGCCGGAAAAAGTCAAAATCTTGCACGACCCTCTCCGATTTGGATGAAACTTTGCACATGTCTTCGGAATTGGTGATGATGGATTTTCCGCGGGTTAAGGGAATTTTTTTACTCAATACATTTTTTTCAAAAGGGCGTATGTGTTTTGTCATGCGTATTTTTCAAAAAATCATAACTCGAAAACCGTTGGTTGTAATAAAATTGCGACTGAGAAGAAGTTGTAGATAATTAATTTGACTTTATGAAAAATATATGAACACTGTAAAAAAACATTTTTTTCTTCAAAAAAATCAAAAATTAAACTTAAAAATCAATTAGCAAATCTGTCCAACATAGGATTTTTATATTATTTTTTTCAAAAAGGCTTTAAGTCATAAGAAGAAGAATAAAAGTTGTTTTACGATAAAGCAACTTAAGATAAAAAAGTTCTTAGAAGTGAGAAAAATTCAAGTTTTTTCCAATTTGTTGTTTTTGCATAAATAACCATATTTTAATAATATAATACGATTTTTTTAATAATTTTAAATAAAAATGCTCTTGTGAGCAACATTCTATATGTACCCGTTTTCGAGATAATTTGAAAGTAATGTCGAAAAAATGGCTTTTTCCATGAAAATATCCCTTTTTCAAAACTTAGTCGTGATTGTCCATCTACAAAAGTATTTTTTTCAAATTGTACATAAAATTTTCAACAACTATCCTTTTGACACCAAGAAGATTGAACATCTTCTTAATTAACGAAATTAACGAATCTTAATTACCAAATAAAAATTTTGAGTTTTTTTTTGTTCATACATGATTTATTTATTTTTTCTACTATTTCAAAAAAAAAATTATTTAAATTTTTACAAACACTATTTCCTAACATTCCTATAAATATTATGAAAACTCAGTATTTCGTCAGTTGAAAATATTTTCGCAGCGATTTTGTTATCTGCAACTGGAATGAAGGAGTGATATTTCTGTGTACCAGGAATCATTTTTGTTTGCTGATAAATACCACCCCATTCTGCAGCTCCCTCTTCATATTCTTCTTGTGAAACATAGCAAAATGATATTTTTGTGAAATTTTCTTGATTTCTCTTAATAGCCCAATCATACAAAGTTTTCGCACTTGTTATTGGATGTTCATGTTGTTTGGCCAAGCTTGCTCTTGTTGCCATTCGTTTTAATGTGCCGCCAATTGCATCACATGGTCCCTTACCATGTGAAGTTGCGAAAAAATGCCACTCAGAATCAATGTTGTATTTCTCTTTAAACTTGCAGAGGCTTGCAAAATTTTTCTATTTTTGTATTGGGAAGCAGCCCCATCAGACATAAAAATGGCCTTTTTTATATTCATTAGTTGATTTAAATACGTTAGTAATTTAGAAATAAATACTTGTACCGCAATTGTATCATGTCTTAGAACTTCTGATATTACAACAAAACTTAGATTTTTAAGCATTCCTGACTCCATATAATAAATAACAAACGGATGAATTGTAGCATGATCATTGTTCCAATGATGACTTTGAACAGCATTCTGAAGTACAAATGAATAATTCTCTGCAAAATCGCAAATAATAACTACTTCTCCTTCTTTTAATGAAGACTTTGTATCTTTTAAAAATTTAGATTGCTTTGTTTTATATAATCATGAGTTAATAGTTTTTCTAATTTCTCGCTAAAATATTCAACAAATTCATCGACAGGTTTTAATAGCGTTTCTAAATTACATCTATCAGTTGTAATCCATTGTTCGAACGATATCTCAGACAAGTTATGTTTCTCAAGTTCTTTTAAAAATCTTATCTCAAATTCTGACAGCGTGGGACAATTTTCGCATTCACGGAGGTAACAATATTTTGATCTTGATGATAAATTACACAATAACTTCTCAAAATGTTGATTACAATCAGTGTTGAATGAATATTTTTTTAAACTGTGAAGCATTAAATCAATATTTTCGTGAATTGCGCAAACACAAACGTTGTGAGAACCTGAAGCATTTAGCAATTTACAATGTTTTGGTCGTAATGCTGCAAAAGTACTAAATCCAATTTTATGTGTCCAAATGGACCGTACACTGCATGGATAAAAGTTTGTCAGTTAAATTTCTAAGTTTAGGCGAACACCGTCTCCCGATTTCACGAAAAGGTTTACAACAATGCTTTGTTTCGAGTTCCATTTCAAATCGTTTTACACTTTACGTTACTTATGAAAGACACTGTTAAACTGATGTCATGACTTTGTAATGTAATCCTTTTTATACGTACTAGGTACGCACTGTAGGTACTTTTTTGAAATATTGGTATGTGCAGAGGTATGCATGTAAATTATATTTTCTGTCAACACCAAAGGGAATACATGAATAGGTATAAATGGGCGTAACAATTATATTCCTACTGGTATAAACAGTTTAACTAATTAAATACATTATGTTTCTACCTGAACAAAATACACTTGTACACTAACATAAATACTAATTATTTTTGTTTCGGGTTAGGTTTTCATAATATACTGTAAGTAAAAGCAGCAAATTTTGTCGTGTTACCTACAGTAAATATCAGGAATCAGTTTGTCTAGTATTCTCGGTAATAAAAGGTATATTGTAGAAAATTTTATGTTCAATTTGAAAAGAATACTTTTGCAGATGGACAATCACGACTAACATTTGAAAAAGGGATATTTTCATGGAAAAAGCCATTTTTTCGACATTAATTTCAAATTATCTCGAAAACGGATACATTTAGAATGTTGCTCACCAAGAGCATTTTTGTTTAAAATTACTAAAAACATCGTGTTGTATTATTAAAATATGGTTATTTATGCAAAAACAACAAATTAGAAAAAAATTGAATTTTTCTCACTTCTAAGAACTTTTTTATCTTAAGTTGCTCCATCGTAGAACAACTTTTATTCTTCTTCTTATGACTTAAAGCCTTTTTGAAAAAAAAATTATAAAAATCGTACGTTGGACAGATTTGCTAATTGATTTTTAAGTTTAATTTTTGTTTTTTTTTTAAGAAAATTTTTTTTTTACAGTGTACATATTTTTTTCATAAATTCAAATTAATTAACTACAACTTCTTCTCAGACGCAATTTTATTACATCCAACGGTTTTCGAGTTATGATTTTTTGAAAAATACGCATGACAAAACACATACGCCCTTTTGAAAAATTTGTCTTGAGTCAAAAAATTCCCTTAACCCGCGGAAAATCCATCGTCACCAATTCCGAAGACATGTGCAAAATTTCATCCAAATCGGAGAGGGTCGAGTTCAGTCATTTGCTCATTTGGCAGAGAAATGCTCAATCCGCGAAAAAATTGTGGATTATTGTCTTTCTATCTAACATCATTATGAACACTGCATATGGACGTGCATGTGCACTGAAAAAAAATCTGATCCAAGTCGATTTTCCACTATGTTTGTCACTATTTTCTTTATTCCAGGCCATGTCGTGCATTGAAAAACCTCTAAAATTAAATACTCCAGATGAGTTACTCCTAATCAAGCTGCCCAATGGATGTGGTGCCGGCTTTAAAAATTGAGATTTGTCAATGGTTATTGCTGAGTGAAGTCAAAGATATGGGAGGCAGCATTACCATTCTCAACACGAAGACTAAATGTTTGTCATCACCATGGGGAGTTAACAAAAAAAATGTTACCGATCCTAAATCTGGTCTTGATTTTGAAAAAGTATAATCGCTACAATCCAAGAAAAGCTATCATTCAATTCTCAGGAATGTGCTACGCAGCACGCTAATGTGTCTAACAGCTAGTCAAAGAGAAGCGTTTCGCAACTCAAAAAATTTCCGTAGCGGAGTACAATATCAACTGAAAACTTGGTCATTAAACTATAGAAATCTGCAAGGAGAAATAGCCTATTATGATACGCACAGTGTTACAAGTGATGGCACTTGAAGTATCCATTAAGGTTGATCTCCCTAAAAGTTTTCATGTCTCCGACATTTTTATTAGAGACTAGCTGAACCCGGTGCGAGCGTTGATACGCCTGAACTAAATGAATGAAAATTCAATAGAACTGGTGCATTTATGGTTGTTTTTTTGGAATGACTTTTGTTAGAATATTTTCGTTTGCTTATGTGTCACTTCGATTATAGGGTTTTATTTTTGTTTACGTACCTTGCATAAATTTATCAAACTTAACTTTGCCTTTCTCAGAATGAAGTTTCCTCACAGTTTTTCAATATTACCTACACAGAAAGAAAAAGTGCGGTAGTTCCTACTATTTTGGCAGACTAAGCAGTTTTTAAAACACCTATGGCAATCTACCATAACCGTATAAACAACTGCATTTTTGTGACTCCCATAAATTTTGACAGGTCATAGTATTTTCTACTGTAATGTTTACATACCAGTGTATTATCATAGTAGAACTAAACGAAATTATGTGCTGTAAAAATAACTTACATAGGTGTGTGTTTTTAATTTAACCCTCGAATAAGTAGTTTCAACCATGGTTTTTCTTTCTGTGTAGTAATATTTCATAGACAAAAATGTTATCTTCAAACTACGCCATATCCTGTCAGTTTGAACGTAATTTTCTATTGCATTACCTTAGATTAAATTGTTGTGCATAATGTAACACTGAAAGTAGCTCGAGAGTGTCTTGCCTCCAAAAACCTCAACAGGCTCTTTATCCATCGTTCTCTTTGCTCAACACCTGGCCAGGTCCTTATAATCAGCAGGGATGGGAGGGAGGTGTTAATTAGATGTCTACTTTAGAAGATGCTGAGATGCTACCTTCATAGACATCTGGAGTTGGAAGTTGGATGGAATTGTGCGGGAGGCTTTCCTTGGCGAGAAAGCATATTTGCAACTTTACAGGGGATAGACAACATGATCGGGACAGGCAAATTTTGGATCAACTTTGTAGTGCTCTGACATAATGAAATATTATCCGATTTGATTTCGACAAGAAGTATTCGACTGGAAAATTAATGTGATTTTACATGGCCTCGGACACCGGAGTTGTTCCGGCTTTCCGGAGAGGCTATCTCACATGTTGAATTTGTGATGAGATTTTGTACAACATGTCGTTATCAAACAATTTGTTTTGGTAAACACACGTAAAGAAAAAATATTTCCCATGCGAATGAAGTATTGATTACAGGAATCGGCCTTAAATTGACTGAGATAAGGCCATATCCGTGAAACAGGTTCTGATAAAGGGTCCTGGATGCGGTTAACTTTTTATTATACTCAAAACATACCATGTGACAGCTCTTTCTTCTTGGTTTTTCATCACAAACCTTATTATAAACTTAAAGTGGATCCTTGACCATATTGGCCACTCCCGGAACCACCGAAACGTCCCCGGGGGAACCTGTAGTAGGGATCAGTTAGGCATTTATCCCAAAACATGCCGTGTGGCAGCTCTATCTTCATGATTTTTCATAATTATGATATTGATGAACTTCAGAAGGCCATTGAATACATTGGCCATTCCCGGAACATTTTTGAGGGAACCTGTAGTAAAGATCTATTACAATTTTACCACAAAATATGGACTATAAGATCCACTGGCTAGCCTGATCCAGCTTCCTGGTACCTCTGAGGATCAATTTATTTAGCTTTGGCTCGTATAAGCAAGCAATAGATCGATTGAGTATAGGGAAGAGTGGGTTTTAAATTTTATCCTGGCGTGGAAACCGAGACATAAAACTGAATTAATTTTCCAGTCGAACGCTTCTGTGGCGACTTCAAATCGGATAATATTTCATGAACTATTTATTAATATTTCATTAAGTTAGAGCACTACAAAGTTGATCAAAAATTTACCTGTCCGATCATTTTGTCAATCCCCTGTAGGTCGTTGGGAGTGACAAAGCTAGGAAAGTTAATGCACTCCTTTGCTGTCCGCTTTTCTGGGCTGGAACACAAACGTTGCTTCTTGTATCCAGGCTCCAAAGCCAAGAGTGTAGTGCAGCGTGGGCGCTTGTCAGTCGGTTGGAACATGAGCACTAACTCATTGCCTAGCCTTTTATGGCTTATGGTTATAGCGCCATTGCTCGTTTCCTGAAAAGAGAAGAAGGAAGTCAAAGTCACACACACTCACACTCACACACACGAAAACATCACACACCACCAAAATAAGATAAAAATAAATAGGAAAATCTTAATCTAGGTAAAATTAATACAAATTCAAATTCAAATAAACTTATTCGTTCCAACCTCCGATATAAGATGTGTTTTGTTAAGCAGCTATACTTTTCGTGACGTCTACATTCTAAAAGTTTTCTTGTCGTTCAATTTTCGATTTTCCGAATTGGTTTGTAGTTTTGTTTGTTTTTTTTTACTCCAAGTGTAGACTGCTTGGTAATCTTAGTCCTTTCATTCCCATTTCGAAAAAATATTTAAAGTGAGAAATTTGTTTAAGTAAGTTCCGCCTGTGATGAAAGCTCGGGAGTTATTTCGTAGCTAATCGAATGTTGATCTGTATCTGTTATATTTAGAGCATATGGTGGAGTCATCTTGACATATATGTATATGTATGATATGTACTACCACCCATTGTAGCACGAAAACTAAGTCCGACAGCAATGGGCTCTGCTTTCTGTTAGACTTGATCAAGCTTTAATAACCACTGATTATCCTGATCATGCCATTGTATGAAGGACCATAAACGAGTTGGGTGGATCGATAGGCAACATCACTTATACGTTTCCACAGGGATATAAAGAATCTCCTTCCAACAACAAGATTGAACAATTGGTCATAAGAGCGAGCTATCTGACATGAAGATGCCCCAATGGGCGGGGAGAAAAGCCCGCCCTCTATTCACAAACTGTTAGCAATTGGGAGTTGGCATTCCCACTCTCCCCATCCAGAGTGCTTCAATTGGGTGCCCTGATGGTCCCTCCCATTCCCATGAAATATTTAAATAATGGTGTATATATTTATGTGAATGAACAATACTACAAGCATTCGTATCTATAATATATGATCTTCATTCGGTTGATCCTGAAATGCAAGAAATGTTGTGAAGTGTTAAAGAGTAGAGTTCAGTGGTTCGGCGCATTAGCATGTTTTCGTTCGTTTTCATCGATAGCAGCAATTGATGATGATGATGATGATGATGATATAAAACTACCATCTATTGTAGCAAGGTAACTTCCCATAGCAGTGGAATAATCTAAAAAACGATTTGATCAGGATTATAATATTGTTTGTGATCATCAAGCTCCTGTATGAAGTGCCAAAAACGTTTGGGCTAGACACTTACGCGAAACCCGCGAATTTAGGGAAGAGAATCTCCTTCCAAAAGCAAGTTCACACATACAGCACTAGAATCGAGCCCTCGATTGACAGAATAAACCCAATAGATGGGGTCGAAGAGCCCGCCCTCGTTCCGCGAAATGTTAACAATGGGGAGGAGGCAGTCCCATGCTCCCTATCCAAATCGTTTCACTTGGGTGCCCTGATGGTCCCTCCCTTTCCCCGTTATATGTTATTTAATATTTAGTATATTTTGTACACACATTATTAGGATATCATTATAGACAAACATGCCAATTTATTCAAATTTCAAACTTGAATGATACTACCAATGGATTGTTACTGAAAAATAAATAAAAATTAGATATGTATTAATATCCTTCTTGTCCTGGAAAAGCTGAAAACAGAATAGATCATTCCAAATATCAAAGATAAAATTTCAATAAAAGATATTGTTTTAAAAGACATGTAGTAATATTTTTTTTTATACTGTTCTAGTAACATTTCAAAGATAGCAATTGGAGTGAACGAAGAGTCCGGTTTGATGATTCCTGAAATAAATGGCTTATCTTACCTTAATGCCACTAAACACAATATTAAAATATAATCTTACATTGCTTATAAGCACATGCCAGTCTTCTAGTAGTTGAAATTCAGAAGTGCAATTTTTAATTAAGTGTAATGCTGAAATGCTGAAAAACAAATTGAGCCTTTGATGCCCTTACATGGTTTTGGAATGCAAAAATGATTCCAAAGCGTGCTGAAATTATTGATAATATGAGAATGGGAAATATACAATATGATTTAAAGGTACACGATCTTCAGTCGCACCCCCTCACTTCGCTATTGTCAGATTGACAACATTGCCCAGGCTACGCCAACCAGCGTCTCCATGTTTCAGCTGGCAGTCATTTGTGATCATATGACTCGTGGAGGCGTGAGGTAGGAACTTGTGAGGACGAGAGGTCGGCCGCATCCTCCTTCGAAGTTGTCAACTCACCATTTGAAGCCCCGTTTTCATCGATAGCAGCAATTCACCAAAATCTTGATTTGAGGTATCCTGAATAGTTTGTGAAATATATTGAAATTTTACCAAACTAATATTTATACATCTTAAATTACTGTTGCCATGGTCACTATTTGCTGCTTAATGCTGATTTTATAACAGGAATACGTTTTTATTTTTGCTGGCCTAATAGTTATTGCTCCTGAATTAGGAAAACAGGGAAGATGTCATTGGAAGAGAGTTAAAGACAAATGGACATAAAAAAAAAACAATATATAATGTTTGAATTTTATTGCGATTTGTCAAGTAGTTTTCAAGATGCATTCGAAACAAGAAGAGCTACGCCAGCAAATCTTGGGCGCGGTGATCGATAATCCTGGTCAGTTGCACAGATGGATCGGCAAAAGGCTTGGAATCCACCATTCCACCGTGTCCCGCGTTGTGTAGATGTTCCAGGAGACAAAGACCATCGAGCGGCGTGCTGGAAGCGGCCGAAAACCAAAAACGGTATACCCAGAGAAGGCGCTGAAGATAAGCAGTACTTTAAGAATAACCCGAACCTTTCCACCCGAGACGTGGCCAAAAAGGTCAATTCGTCGAAGTGGTTCGTCCAGCAGACCATGAAGCGGGCTGGACTACGTGTTTTTAAGGTCAGGAAGGTGTCAAACCGGACTGACAAACAAAACACGGTGGCTAAATTGCGTGCGCGGAAGCTGTACCGTGTGTGGCTGGTCAAGCCAGGCTGTCTCGTCATGGACGACGAGACATATATCAAAGCGGACACCAAACAAATCCCCGGCCTCGAGTTTTTTGTCGGTACGTCCCGCATGGAGGTTCCGGAAAAGTTCCGGAAGAGAAAGTTGGACAAATTCGTGAAGAAGTACCTGTTTTGGCAGGCGATCTGCGAGTGCGGACGGTACAGCACGCCGTTCGTTAAAACCGGCACCATAAACGGGCAGATTTATCGAGAGGAATGCTTGCAGAAGCGCTTGCTGCCCTTCCTCCGGTCTCATCGTGGTCCCACGCTGTTCTGGCCGGATCTCGCTTCGTGCCATTACGCCAAGCCTGTAATGGATTGGTACGAAGCGAAGGGCGTTAATGTGGTCCCGAAGGAGGCGAACCCGCCAAATACACCAGACCTTCGTTCGATCGAATAGTTTTGGGCGATAATGAAGAATAAGTTGAAGAAAAGCGGAAAAACATTCAAAACCGATGACGCTTTGAAGAAAAACTGGGAGAAATTGTGTAAGGAAGATGGACAAATCCTCGCCCAAGATCTTATGAGCAGTGTTAAGAGAAATGTACGAGCATTCAGCTTGGGGGAGGAAATTCAATAAATAAATTATGCCAAAACATAACCTATATAGTTATTTAATCCCTGAAAATTTGTGAAGTATCCGAATTAAAATGAATTTTTGGTGATCATTTTTGTGTGTCTAATTTTTTTCGAGTCCAGTCTTTAAAATCAATAAAACAATGTTATCAAATATAATGATATTGTGAGTTATGATAAAGTAATGACAAAGATTGAACTGTAAAGTCAGACACTAGCCAAGTGGCACACAGCGCTGCATGAATCCGATCAGCTCAGATTTGATAAAATGTCCATTTGGAAACCAGAAATGAAAAATACATTCAGTAATAAGTGCAAAAGCCTACCACAGATTCAGTTGCAACTTCTTGTATTCAAGGCACTAGATACTTCTAAATCATAAGAGTAGAAGAAAGGCTCGAAATGATAATTGGACATATAAGACATAATAATTAAAAGTATACATAAGGTAGAAATTATAAAATTATTTTTATGTTATTATATAAATCACGAAAATACAAGTAACGATAAGAATGGTAATGATAATGATAAAGATGAATGGTAATGGTAATTAATAAACAATGTCATATAATATAATATATATAGTGAAGGAATATTATAATATGAACTAAAAATTACATGTGTGTCGACTGCTGTTTTGTAGCTGTTGTAGAAAAACTTGCGCATTCATTCAGAACTAGAAAATTTAGACAGTCACGCAGCCATTGGAAATAAAATGAATATTTAATTTTTAATTATTTTACAATACCTGATGGCCTGTAAGTTCTGAAATACATCATAGAATAGACAGTACATCCCAAATTTGAAACCAATTTATATGCAATAATATACTATCATATCATAACAACAACAAAATATAAAAAATGTATTTTGCCCCTATTTCCCGTAATGTCCCTCCATGTTATTAGGATGGATCTAAGGCAAGGATGATCTCAAAGCGCGCTGCAACTACAAACCTAATGTGAATAGTAAAATTCTCAATGTGAACTCCAGGCACACGATTCTGTGTAGCATGATAATGTATGAGGCATAAGTGCGAAGCTGAAAATAGCATAAAAATATAGTGAAGGGATGTTGTAATAGAAAATGATAATAACAATTATATTTGTAATGTCTGCATGTCTGCAGATTGTGGTCCTGCTGCAATTGTAGACGGACTTGCATTATCATAGCCACGAGGGAAAAACATAATTTAAAATTACTATACAATCCTTGGGAATTCCATGGATGATCTGAAATTATATACCGTACACGCAAAACAATGGCAGTGGAAACTACCATTTCAAGGGTTAAATTAAGCGCAAACACCAATAATTTTCATCTGACTATAAATGCGTTTGATTTTACCATGCCTGCGATTAGATCAACCATGTTGCGGTAGATATCAATATGGGATCAGTCAAATATACCACAAATGTTGAAGGTTGTACCATAAACGTAGTAAATTTGACTGAAATTTCATGGTAGTTTTAAAAATAGGCATAGTCGGGTAAAATGGTAGTTTTTACTATAAGATATTTTTCTGTGTAGATAACTTCATTTTTCGTGGTAGGGTAAGATTTCAGCATACTACCTTACCTGGGTAACGCTGCCTATTGGTGGGGCTGCCACCTTAGGTATAGCTGACGCGATACAGCGTTTCTTACTCAGCCGCTGGATGCTAGGACGCTGATTGAGCGGCACCTCCTTAGTGGACAGACGCTCGGCACGCACCTCCTCAATCTAGCTGAAGTTAGAAAGACAACAGTGCCCAGACTGCACTACCAGCTAAGTACGCAACCCTTAGCTGGCGGTCTTTGTCATCTCTTGACCCGTGGAAGCATGAGGTAGGAACATGTGAAGACCAGAGCTATATTGCGGGGACGCACGCTCCACCACAGTTGTCGACTCACCATTTTGCAGCCCTGGAATTCGGGAAAATTCATTCTCTTATCATTTATACGATTTTTCTAGAACTAACACTTGTTTAAATAATATTCTAAAACTACGTATCAAAGTTAAGCATAAAAAACTAAAAGAATTAAAATTAAAAAAATTAACATATATCAAATGGGACAGTTATGCTTGCACCGACTAACTACGATTAATGGTTTTAAACACCCGATACTGCTGGTACATATAATACTGCAGGCGAGAGAAAGGATTTTGATTGTCATTTTAACACCGGCTTACGGTATGTATGTATGTAAGGTAGCCACCATCCATTCTAAGACCTTGCCTTGTATGCAGCTCCACTTAATAGCAAGATCAAATTGAGTTATCGGTTTGCATTCACAGTAACGCTGTATAAAGGGCCAAAATCGGTTAGGTGGACCCGTAAGCAGAAACACTTACGCGAAACCCACGGGAACATAAGATTCTACGGTATGGTTTGTTAAGACGGGCGCGTCACTCTCACTGAAACTGTTGAAGGAGAATTCACAGCATCACAATCGAATCGGTAGGATAAAGAAAAATGATACTGTTTGTTCCCTTATAGACGCCGGTTGTTATACCACTCCCTTGTCCAATTCCAGCTTGAGTGATACCCTGATGCTCCCTCCCTTTCCAATATACTGAAAAATAATATAATGAATGAATATAAGAATGAAAATAAAAATTCAATTTTTCAAACAGAGAGTTAAAATTCATTTAAAATTATTTTACAAAACTTGGAATATCCGGGGGCGATCCCGGCGTAGAGGTTAACATCCATACCTCTCACGCCAAATTCACGAGTTAGAATCTCACCCCCGCACAAGTAACGAAAATACCCAGAAGATATTCGAGTGACTACGACGGGAGATGAACCAGCTCAGGGCTGAAAATTTCGATAATCAAGCAACTAAAAAAAAAACTACTACTTGGGATATCCATGGATGATCTGAAATTATATAGCATATAAAGAATAGAAAACCTAGTCTCTAGATACTACGGTTATTTTAATGAAATAAATGTGAATGCAATAATATCCCATCATTTAATATCATAACATTAAATAATAAACTGACGTTGTAATGTAAAATAATAATACGAGCAAGCCAGAAGAATATATATCCGTAACTTAGCTGGTCAACCACCCATCGAAAGACATCTGCTGTTGCAGCTTCTAAAGGATTAAGAACTACTAAGATAAGAATATGTTTTCACAATTAAAGTCAAAGAACATAATAAGCGTAGGTATAATATATATCTGACATCCACTGGTTTGTTACTGAAATAAAAAATTAGATATGTATTAATCCTAATAGTCTTGGGGGCTCAGTGAACAAGCGAACGGAACAGTTCGTTCGGTCAGCTCTCCGTTGCTTTGGAAGCTTTTCACAAGTTGTTTCAAGTCTTCAGCTCCAATTTTTTTTTCTGAATCGCGAGTGAAATCGAGTCTTAGTTTTCTGAAGTAGAAAACGTTGAGTGTTAAACAGTGCAACAACGTCAATAATTGCAATTAGCGATATTGCCACGACCTAAAAGCCATATTGCTCCGCATCTATACGGCACGCACACCAGCAGTCCATCGTGTGTAGCGTGCAGTCGATCATCTGCTAACCACCACCGACCAGTATCATCATCGTTCAGCTCAACGTCTAGCCGGCACACGGCCACGGATCGTCGTTCGACAGCAGCACATTCGTCGCCCGGCTGCAGCAGATCAGTGATATATATATATATATATATATATATATATATATATATATATATATATATATATATATATATATATATATATATATATATATATATATATATATATATAAGATAAGCTTTTGTTCTCTTTCTTCTGAATATATGGTTTTGTATTGTGTGTGAGAGTGAGTGAGAGTGAGTGAGAGTGTGTGAGAGTGTGTGAGAGAGTGTGCTTAGGTTTAGTTTGTTTATCTGTGATTGATTGTAGATAATTGCGTTAGTTGGTTGAGCGTCATAAGCTCCCACGGGTGCGACATGGATGATTTGTCGGAAGATGATTCATCCATGCCGCCAAATGATGGGGTAGCTCTTAAAGTTACCCGACCGCGTGCTTATCCAGATAGTTCAGCTGGTCCTTGGGTTGCCCAAAACGAAACCTCTCAACATTTATCAGATTTCAAACGATCTGACGAAACGATTCTCGGCCGTGACCGAGATAATTAAGGTGAGACCCAATAAACTTAAAGTCGTTGTCTCCAACCTTAAACAGGCTAATGAAATTGCTGTCTCTCAGTTTTTTACACTGGAGTATTTAGTGTACATCCCAGCTCGAGGTATTGAGATTGAAGGGGTGGTCACCGAAGCGAGCTTGACCCCTGAGATCCTGTTGAAGCAGGGGGTTGGTCGCTTTAAGTACCCTCTGCTTCCTTCAGTCAAGATACTTGATGTGCGAAAACTAGGCACAGTATCGATCACTAAGGGTGAAAAGAAATTTACCCACTCAGACTCGTTTCGTGTGACTTTTTCTGGTTCAGCCCTCTCTCAATACGTCGAGTTGGGAAAACTTCGACTACCTGTGCGGTTGTTTGTACCTCGGGTAATGATCTGCGAAAAATGCAAGCAGATGGGACATACGACCTCCCATTGAAGCAATAAGGCACGCTGCTCTAATTGTGGGGAGAAGCACGAGGATGGCGCCTGCGCAGACAGCACACCAAAATGCGCTATCTGTAAGGGTACTCCTCCTCATGCTCTCTCGTCGTGCCCGGCGTACAAACAACGCGGGAAACAATTAGAACGCTCGCTAAAACAGCGTTCCAGGCAATCTTTCGCGGAAATGGTGAAAAAAGCCTCACCATCACCCGATACCAATACAAATCCCTTTGCTCCTCTGTCAGATGACGAGTCTGACATCGATTTGGTTGAAGAGGGAACATCAACCAGTTTTCCAGAAGGTGCTTCACGAAAGCGAAGACGCGTCCGCCCACGGAAAGCTGCTGAACCGGAGCCCAAAACCAGCTTGCCCATTTCAAGGAAAGGTGGAAAAAAGGAAAATCCAATTCCACCTGGTTTCCGTAGTACTAACTACACCCAGGACTTTCCATCTCTCCCGGGGACATCCAAAACCCCTGAAGCCCCTATTTTAAGAACAGAAGCCCCTCCTCAAGTGGGCTGTTCTCATTTGATGACATTGCCGAAGGTATCTTCAAGTACCTCGAAATTTCTGACCCTCTTAAAAGCATTGTTCTTGCAATGCTTCCCTCGGTGCAAACTTTTTTGAAGCAATTGACAATCAAGTGGCCCCTCCTTGAAGCAATCATTTCTTTCGATGGATAATTTTCCAAATGAGGTCGGGGATTTGATCACTGTTCTACAGTGGAATTGTCGAAGTTTAATTCCTAAATTGGAATCATTCAAATTTTAAGCTCACAATACCGGTTGTGATGCATTTGCTCTTTGTGAAACATGGCTCTCTTCCAAAATCGATCTTCCTTTTCATGATTTCAATATAATTCGTCTTGATCGTGAGGATTCAAGTGGAGGTGGAGTACTTTTGGGGATCAAAAAGTGCTACTCCTTCTATAGAGTGAATTTTCCTCCTATTCAAGGTATTGAAGTTGTCGCATGTCAGGCTGTTATTAAAAATAAAAGCCTTTGCATTGCTTCTGTGTATATTCCTCTTAGAGCCTCAAATAACCGAAAACAACTTTCAGATATTTGTTCGGTCCTTCCTTCTCCACGGTTGATCATGGGAGATTTTAACTCTCACGGTACAGGCTGGGGAGAACTGTACGATGACAACCGGTCTTCCCTGATATATGACCTCTGTGACAACTTCAATATGACAGTTCTTAACAATGGAGAAGTAACACGTTTGGCTGGTACATCCTCAGTTGGCAGTAGATTAGACCTCACACTTTGTTCGAATTCATTATCGTTGGATTGCACATGGAATGTGATTCAAGATCCCCACAGTAGTGATCACTTGCCCATAAAAATTTCGGTTGCCACCGAGTTCAATCCGTCGAAATCTGTCAACGTCACGTATGATCTTACCCGTCACATCGATTGGACAAAGTTTAGGACAGCAGTAGATGAAGCCGTAACGACGGTAGAAAAGCTTTCACCGCTGGAAGAATATAACTTCCTCTCCAGCCTGATCTTAGACAGCGCGCTTCAAGCTCAAACTCGACCAGTTCCAGGGACGTCATTTCGCAGGAAACCTCCTTCTCCATGGTGGGATCAGCAATGCACCGAGGTTTACCGTAAAAAGCCCGACGCGTTTAAAGTTTTCCGTAGACGTGGAACACCTGAGCACTTCGAAGTATACACGGCTCTCTAACGCGAACTTAAGAGCCTCATAAAGGCCAAGAAACGCGGATATCGCGCGAGACGTCGATGAGTACTCTTTGGAACACGGCGTGAAGATTGCGTAACCGAACTACGTACAACGAGAGCGAGGAGTACTCGGACCAATGGATCCTCAAGTTCGCGCGAAAAGTTTGTCCAGATTCTGTGCCGGCACGGATCCCTCGAGAAACCGAGAATTCGATAGATGAGAATAGCCAACCTTTTTCAAAGGTAGAACTCTCTCTCGCGCTCCTTTCGTGTGGCAATACGGCTCCAGGAGCTGATAGAATCAAGTTCAACTTGCTTAAGAACCTTCCAGACGTCGCGAAGAGGCGCATGTTGAACTTGTTTAATCAGTTTTTGGAGCTCAACATTGTACCGGATGATTGGAGGCGGGTGAGAGTTATCGCCATTCAAAAACCTGGCAAACCCGCGTCCGACCACAACTCCTATCGACCCATCGCGATGTTATCCTGCATTCAAAAGTTGTTGGAGAAAATGATCCTCTTGCGTCTGGACAAATGGGTTGAGACGAACAACCTGCTTTCAGATACTCAATATGGTTTCCGTATGGGTAAGGGAACGAACGACTGTCTCGCGTTGCTTTCCACAGATATTCAGCTAGCTTTTGCTAAAAAAGAGCAAATGGCTTCTGTATTCTTGGATATCAAGGGAGCTTTTGATTCAGTATCTGTTGAAGTTCTTTCAGATAAACTCCACGCTTGTGGCTTGTCACCATTAATGAATAATTTTTTGTACAATTTTCTGTCAGAGAAACATATGAGCTTTTCTCATGGAACATCTACAGCTTCACGATTTAGCTACATGGGTCTCCCCCAGGGATCCTGTTTAAGCCCCCTTTTGTATAATTTGTATGTCAAAGACATTGACGGTTGTCTATTTAAGTGACAACTGTACGTTGAGACAACTTGCAGATGACGGTGTAGTGTCTGTCACGGGACCCAATGGGGTCGATCTGCAAGGATACCTTACAGGATACCTTGGACAATTTGTCTACTTGGACTTTAGAGCTAGGTATCGAATTCTCTACGGAGAAAACTGAGTTGGTAGTTTTTTCTAGGAAGCATAACCCAGCACAACCGAAGCTTCAAATTTGGGGCAAGCCGATAACTCATTCTATGTCATTTAAATATCTTGGGGTCTGGTTCGATTCTAAGTGCACCTGGAGATCCCACATCGAGTATCTGAAGCGATAGTGCCAGCAGAGGGTCAATTTTCTCTGCACAATTACCGGGACCTGGTGGGGAGCTCATCCACAAGATCTTCTAACTTTGTACCGGACAACGATTTTGTCGGTTATGGAATACGGTAGTTTTTGTTTTCAGTCAGCGGCTCGGTCGCACTTCATTAAACTGGAACGTATTCAGTATCGGTGTCTTCGTATCGCGTTAGGTTGCATGCACTCGACTCACACCATGAGTCTTGAAGTGCTGGCTGGCATGTTGCCACTCTCGGATCGGTTTTCAGAATTATCTCTCCGGCTCCTCACCAGGTGTGAAGTTATGAACCCCCAGGTGATCGAAAATTTTGAGAAGCTCCTTGAGTTGAATACTCAAACCCGCTTCATGACCTTGTACCATTTGTACATAACACAGGATGTCAGCCCTTTGCCGAACATTTCCAATCGAGTTTGCTTCTCCGATTTCGACAATTCGGTTCATTTTGATTTATCCATGAAGCAGGAGCGTCATGGAATCCCAGAGCATCATTGTCCTATGATTGCTCCGGTAATATTTGCTGCAAAGTTTGGCCAAGTTGATTCCACTAAATCGTTCTTCACTGACGGATCTTTGATAGAGGAGTCAGCAGGCTTTGGTATATTTAATGAAATTTATAGCGCCAATCGTAAACTTCAAGCTCCTTGTTCCGTATATGTCGCTGAATTAGCGGCAATACACTTTACGCTAGAAATGGTTGCCTCATTAACACCGGATCAGTACTTCATTTTCACGGATAGTCTCAGTTCTATAGAGGCTACTCGCTCATTGAGGCCGATAAAGCACTCCTCGTATTTTCTCATGAAAATACAGGAGCTTCTAAGTGCTTTATCTTCGCGTTATTTTTTCATCACCTTTGTATGGGTCCCATCTCATTGTTCAATTCCTGGCAATGAGAAAGCGGGCTCGCTTGCAAAGGTGGGCGCTATGGAAGGCGATATTTATGATCGACAAATCGCCTTCAACGATTTTTTTCCTATCTTTCGTCAACAGTCACTCGTCAGCTGGCAGTATAAATATAGTAAAAGAGATTTGGGGCGATGGCAGCATTCTATCATTCCAAAGGTGTCGAAGAAATCCTGGTTTAGGGGGATGGATGTGGGTCGAGACTTCATTCGTGTCATGTCTCGCCTCATGTCCAATCATTATTCTTTGAACGCTAATTTATACCGGGTTGGGCTGAGCGACAGCAATCTCTGTGAGTGTGGACAAGGCTATCAGAACGCAGATCACGTTATTTGGTCTTGTGCTGAACATCGTGGAGTCATATCGGAGATTTATGATTCCCTGCGGGCTCGAGATAGACAACCCAATGTGCTAATTTGAGATATTTTGGCTGTACGTGATTTGGAGTACTTGAAACTCATTTATGTGTTTTTGACTAACATTATCCTTAGATTGTAGTTAGTTTAACCTGTATGTTTACTATAAGTTTTTTTTTTATCTGTGTATGTGTGTATGTGTGTTTTTTTTTCTTTTTCAAAAAATGTTCAAGTCAAAAGAAAACCATAAATTGTATAGTTATAAGTTTTTAGATAATTTAGAATTTAAGTTTTATGTGTTATGTAAACAATACTTTAAATTCCCACCCTCTTTCCCATCCGTAATTTGTTATTCCTATTAACCTCGAGACGACCGCGAGTAATCGGCTATATCCTCCTAACTTTAGTTTTAAGATAAATGATGTATAAAAATATGAAAATTTGGCTCTGTTAAGTTGATTCGATTGAGCCTGCAGAAATAAACGATTATTATAAAAAAATAATAATAATAGTCTTGGAAAAGCCGAAAACAGCTAACAATAAGGCGAAATAAATTTCGTATGAGTATGAATAATGTCAAAAACGGAAACTTAATAAAACTGTAAAAAATAATGAATTTTTCGATAACTCTTGTTGGCTTGGGACACATAAATGATTCGTTATGTCTTTGAAATAGGAAATGAATGATTATAAATTATATATTTCTGGTGAAGAAGGAAAAAACTTTTTTTAAGTAGAATTTGTCGTATATGATCCTGGGCTTCAAATGGTGAGTTGACAACTTCGAAGGAGGGTACGCCTCCACGAGTCATATGATCACAAAAGACTGCCAGCTGAAACATGGAGACGCTGGTTGGCGTAACCTGGGCACTGTTGTCAATTTGACAATAGCGAAGTGAGGGGGTGCAACTGAAGCTCGTATACCTTTGAATCATATTGTATATTTTCCATTCTCATTTAATTAATAATTTCAGCATGCTTTGGAATGATCATTGCATTCCAAAACCATTTATCTTAAGAGCATGGAGCTTAATTAAAGGTTTTCAGCAGGTAATTCAGCATGAACATATAAATTGCACTTCTGAACTACAACTACTATTTACATAAAAGACTAGCATGCTCTCATACGCAGTATGGGATTATATTTAAATAAATGTGTTTAATGGTATTATGATAAGATAAACCATTTATTTCAGATATCATCAAACCGGGCTCTTCAATCACTTATATTGCTATCCTTGGAATGTAACGAGAAGATTATGAAGAAAACTTAAAAAAAAACATGTCTCTTAGAATAAACTGTTGCTTTTCAGAAAAAAAAACTCATACATCTTTCAATTTAAATTTTATCTATGATAATTGTTATGATCTTTTTTTTCAGCTTTCTCATGAACTTTAGGGTAATAAAACATACCTATTTTTTTTGCTTTTCAGTTACAAACCAGTGTATATCAGATTTTTTTTTGTACATACATGTTTTATATTTAAAAAATGTATATTATTTAGTATTTCATTATTGCATCTTATTATTTGCATCATATCATTGTGCTTTATAAATAATCATATCAAATTTTCTGGATGTGAAATCTTATCTGTTGTATACATGTAAATGAATTTTCGATTTACATATTTAAATATTTTCATATATTACATTTATTCATAGATATTAGCAATTGAATACATACATGTTTTTACATACATGATTTTATGTTCAGGTTGATTCGGGGTGCGATGCAAGTGGCGTTTGATGTTCTGTTGTTTATTGGAGCGGTCCCATGCTATTGGCGGATAGTGCTAGTTACATACGTTTTCCCAACTATCCAACATCCCAGTGATTTCTCGTGGAAGTGCAGAGGATTTCTCGACTTCCTTCAATGCGAGTATCACGTCAACACGTTCCTTCCTATTCCCTACTTGACCAGCATTCGGACACGGCCGGTGCCGGTATTGCTTCATAATGGGTCACTAGTTTTTACACATTGAGGATGTATTTTAGTCCGAAACATCATCTGTTGGTTCTTTGTGTAAATATAGCTGATCTGCCAATAACGGAGTAGCATCCGTGGGCGGTCAATCATGCTCATGCTCATGCTCAATTTGTCGTATAGGATCCTTTCTCAAAAAAAATGTTAAAAACCTTCTTTTTTTTTAAAAAAAATAAAAGGGTTAGGTGGGCTATAATTGACATGGACGAATATATGTGAAGCTGAAAATGACATATAAAGTGGCATAGATAATATAATGAAGGGCTGTTATATTATAAAATGACAATAACAATTTTAATTATATTTACGTGCCACAAGATTGTGGTCTTGCTGCAATGTATCATAACCACGAGAAAAAAAAATATTTAAAATTATTTTACCATTCTTAAGAATTCCATGGATGATCTGAAATTATGAACCGTTTAAAGAATAGTATATCTACTATTTCAATGAGCTGCTGCTACAGTGGAAAATCGAATCGATGTGATATAACAACGATGGAACTGACTCTTAGCTTCGGGTCTATACAAAGAATCCCAACTGAGTCCTTGCGGCACGTCAAGCCGGCCAGTTCAGCGCAAGGGTCATCTTGACACTGGCTAACATCACCAGAAAACTAAAAAAGATCGGACTTTAGCAGCAAAATGTAATTAATAAATGTTATTAAATAGTTGTTTTCATTGTTTGAACTTTCAACTAACAAGACAATTGCCTTTTCGCCTAAAAATAGAATCACGGATGAAATTATCACAAAATCACATCAAACTTATCTTTCAAAGCAGTTCTATCGGTTTGGCATATGAAATTAAGCAATTTCATGTGTTAATTTTATTGAAAGCTATTAAACTCAATTCTCGAGTGTGCATGTGATTTGCAGTGATATCAGTGATATCAAAAAGCTATTTGGAAAAAAAAATCTAGTGTGGTTTTAGATAAATGTAACATGATAACCAGGTTCAGTGTAGGCATTAAGTTGAAGCCTCGTTAGACTGAAATAATTGATCCGTTTGAATCGCCTACCGGTAGGACCACCCACCCTTTAAGAAATTAATATTTTATCGAGTGAATTATTGATTGCTACTGTTTCGCAAGTCTTTGCATTCTACTCTTTTTACTACTGTAAGATCCTTTCTACTATCTTCTTCTTTCAAACAAACCGGCATTCTTTGAAAACAAAACTGACGTTTTAGCCATATTCTCAAGAACCGCCCGTTATTGTTTTTTTTTCGCCATACGTGTGCCGCTTACGATGTACTTATTATAGACGTAACTTTTTTCCTTTCTTCAGATGCCGCCACCGCCTTTCCAAGTGCTTCGGATGAGGGTCTATAAACCGAAACGCATCGCTAAAATCGTTTCGGTGTTTCTCTTTCCTCACGGCGGGAGTTTTGTAATCCAATCGCATATTTCTGCTTTGTTTCTACTGTATATGCAGCGTACCAACACGGGACCAATCGTGGCCAGAAGCAGTAGCAATAAATAACAATTGACGTGAATTTCGTTTTCCTCTCCATCTTGAAAAGTACCCCGTAATAATTTCGAACAATATTGCGAATCAGATTTTTGCCATTGGTATTTGCTTGAAAATTGCATACAAGTTTCAGCAAGGAAGCCGATTTCGTCTTATTTTAAGAAAGTCATGCAGAAAAAAACTAAAACTAAAAGTAACTAAAACTTTTATTTTTACGAATGACAAATCTTTCATAGAAATATGTATTAAGCTCGATGATCGAATCAAAATCTTTTTTTTTCTCTTTTTATTATTACATTTAGGAACACCTATTGCACCAACTTTTTTTGCGTACTTTTTTTTTTTTTAACTCTTTATTTATTCCAAATTTTTACATTATTTTACATTCATATATTAATCTAGGTTCTCCTGCTAAGTAATTAACATTTCAACCTTATATGCTATCATTTATATCTAATTGTGTTAATATTATTTTTACCTTGTCTATTCAGTATTTTAACAGGGTTTTTTTTTGCCTGCGTGTAAGAATAATTATTGATTTCTTAAAACTAGTTCTTATCTATATATAGAATTGATCATTGCAATTGAAGATTGCAATGATTTTTGTCTAAAATTATGAATAGTCTAAAATATAAAGACGTACTCAATTACACATTTAGCAGGGTATCATCGTAACGAAAACACTACTACTATCTCTGCCGCTCATGAAAACCCGTCCCATAGCCCAAAAACGATCACAGTTATGATGTTTTACTCAGAATTGTAGCTTTCTTGTAACAGTTATGTTCTATTGCTCCGAAACCTCCTATTTTTGCTTCAAATTGTGAGTTGACAACTTCGAAGGAGGGTGCGACCGACCTCTGATCCTCACAAGTCCCTATCTCACCCCTCCAAGAGTCATATGATCACAAAAGACTTCCAGCTGAAGCATGGAGACGCTGGTTGGCGTAGTCTGGGCAATCTTGTCAATTTGACAATTGCGAAGTAAGGGGTGCGCCTGAAGATCGTGTCCCTTAAATCATATTGTATATTATCCATTCTTATTTAATTAATAATTTCAGCACGCATTAGAATCATCTTTGCATGCACAAAAATCGAAGGTTGCCTTTAACTTTTTTTTACTATTAAGCTAGACTAAATGTTGGCGTTGACGGGGCTAACGATTCTCGCAACCAGTTTACGAACCTCTTATCCTTTGTATTCTTCCATCAATATATTTATACATATTTATTATTTAGATTAAATATGAGAACCGTTTAGCTGCTGAGTCAATATTGTAGTTATGCTTGATCTTTTCGGGAAATCCCACAAGAAAGTGTTCTACGCTTCGTACTTTTTCTTTTTTGTTCAATTCTGTTGAAACCCGTAACAAGAGTATCCCAGCGTCCTTCTCTTTCTACTAATTAACAGTTTCATCAACGTGTTGTGAACATTTTCAGATAAAAAGGCGAAAAAAAGGGTTTTGGCAACACTGCTTTGGTGTGAGTCAGTATTGTTTTTAACCGTCCAATTTTGTTATTATTTTTCACCGATATATGTTTTGCCATTATTCGTGATTTCGATCCGTCCTGCTTTATTATTAATTTACCCGCGTTGTGATATTCGGTCTGTGCATAGACAGTGGAGCATTGTGTTGTTATCTGCAAAAACTCAACCAATCACTGCTTTATTCAACACCATCTTGCACCCTCTCATCGCCCTTCTTCCGTTGAAAAGTCAGAAACCATGGCATGCAAAGGTTGCCAGAAGGTTGTTTCCGACAATGATCGTATCATTTGTCAAGGATTTTGCGGGGAGTCATTTCATGCAATTTGCGCACAGGTTGACGTCCCCTTGAGCGTGCTTCGATCACACGAAAAGAATGTTTATTGGATGTGCGATGACTGTTCCATGATGTTCGCTAACTGCCAATTTCGCAACATCATGTGCCGCAGTGAGAAGGATTTGAGCGGTTTACCTGAATCGATTAAATCAATCCAGGACGACATCATAAAGCTTAGCTCGGTGGTCACTACCCTCCCTTCTAAGGTTGATTTGCAGCCTCTCACACCGTTCTGGCTCAACTCTAGTGGCTCAAGATTTCATGAGTGGCCAATTAATGCGTCGGTTAATTCAACTAAGCGACGTAGAAGTGAGAATGGCGATTGTCTGATGTCGATTGCAGTAACCAAATCGAGTTGCGGGACTAAGTTGGCCTGTAGCACCATTAAAATGGTCCACACCAACCGTAATTTTGTCTGGATATATCTGTCTGCTTTTCATCCGACTACGACTGAACAGGATATTTCCGATTTGGTTTGTGAATGCCTTCACCTGACCGTCGACCGTAAACCGAAGGTGGTAAAACTTGTTCCAAAAGGAAAAGATTTGTTCACTTTGAATTTCGTCTCATTCAAAGTGGGTGTGGACAAAAATTCGGAGAGGGAAGCATTGTCCTGCGATTCTTGGCCGGAAAATGTTTTCTTCCGGCCTTTCGAGAATGATAAAGCAAAAAACGTGACCCGCATCGTGATGTCCTCGACGGTGGAACTACAGATTCAACCAGCTCCTCCTGTGAACGTCTCAGCAACGGATCAACCTTGCCCGATGCTCAACTAATGTCACCTTTTTCAACACCGGGATGCACGCAACAAGGCTCTTTGGAAGCCCCCTCTGCCCTCGTCTCAGTTGTACCACTTTCAAAAACCGATCGTCAGTTCTGTTCCCAGTGTTCCCGCCACCAAAGTCATCCCGGTACTGAGTTTGAGGTTCCGGAGGGGGTTTTCCAGCCTGTACCTCAGGCAAGTACGCGTTTTTTTTTTCAGCATTTCGCTTCCTGAATATCGTGGAAAGCACTTTGGAAGCCCCTGGTTCCTCTGCTCCAGTCGCGCCAATTCCAGCCACCGCTCAGCATAGTCGTCTCGGCCCTGGGGCCAGATGGACACCGAGGGTCTTCCAACCTGCTTTAGCAGGCAAGTACATTCACAATTTAACTTCTCCTTTGCCTGATATTGCCTCGCATTCTAGTTGTGTTATTGGTACTTCGGCAGCCTTACCCACACCATCACGCTCAAATATCCATGCTCCCTATTGCCATCACGAGGTCGTCATCTACTACCAGAATGTCGGTGGTATAAACAGCGATGTCTACGATTTCCGCATTGTTACCTCGGACCAGTGCTACGACATTATCGTCCTCACGGATTCACGCACACTCTCTTGTCAGGTGTTCGGCAAAGACTACGAGGTATTTCGATGTGACAGGAATGCCGATAATAGCCGTAAAGCGACAGGTGGGGGCGTACTAGTAGCTATAAGTACAAAATTTAAAGCAAAATCTTTTGAAAACCCTTCTTCGTCTTGTTTGGAACAAATTTGGACGTTGATCAAACTGGGCGATCGTACATTATCTCTTTGTGGACTGTACATTCCACCCGACCGCATACGTGAGCGTGACCTAATTGCAACCCATTGTCAATCGGTTTTCACAATTTTGGAAAATGCCAAAGCAACCGACGAAGTTATGGTGATGGGCGACTTTAATCTGCCTGGGATTTCATGGAATTTATCTGACAGTGGGTTTCTATTTCCCGATGCCAATCATTCTGTCATGCATTCCAATGCTTCGTTCCTTCTGGACACAACATCCACACTCTCTCAAATCAATCATGTCACCAACCAGAATACCCGCAGCTTAGATCTCTGTTTCGTGAGCGCCCAAGACACCGCTCCACTCTTATGCGAAGCTCCCTCTCCTCTAGTGAAACTAACTCTTCATCATCCGCCTCTACTGGTCACGTTACACTCAAAGCTGAAACATGATTTTGAAATTTCACCTGCCACAGTTTCCTACGATTTTGTTCGTGCCAATCATCACAATATCGCCGAGTTACTCTCGCTTTTCGATTGGAATAATATTTTGGATACAGTCAATGTCGAGTCAGCCGCTCAAACATTTTCCAACGTTCTGGCATATGTCATAGACAGACACGTTCCGAAGAAAATCCATCGTCATTCGTCTCGTCCACCCTGGCAAACGAGCGAACTTCGTCGCTTGAAATCTGGCAAGAGAGCTGCCCTCAGAAAATTTACAAAGCATCGGACACTATTTCTTAGTCGTCACTATGTTAGGATAAATCCACCTTAATTTCTTAAATATTTAAACATGTAAACTGCAAACATCGCTTGCTGAGCGTCTCCTAAAGCTTACCCTCCCTACTACCACAATTCCACCTTTCCCGTGACACTTATGAGGGGTCGTGGAATTCCCCGCATCTCTCTTAAGTAAGAGTCGGACTAACATTCCTTCCTTATCCCCACCAATTGCAAGGACGTGGCCAGGACAGCTCTGGTCTGTTGGAAGGGGACACTTCCTTTATCTAAGAGGTAGGGATTGTTCACAAATCACTATCTAACAGCAACCGATAAAGGCACGTCTCCATCTTAACAACAGTTCAGAGCTTACGATACGCACCTACGATATTGTGCGACCTGGTTTATGCTATGCTATGCTATGCTATCGTTCCAAAACTTCCTATTTTCAGCAAAAATGTAAAAGGTTCCAGAGTGCTATTATCCTTAAAATGGTTGGTAGGTTTGGGTGCGGGATTTTTATTAATATTAAATTTATTTTTTTTTTTTGTTTGTGTTTTTGTTATTTTATGAATTGAGTACTTTGGTGGGGGGGGGTGGGGATGTGTTTGTTATTTTTTTTTTTTTTATTTTGCATGTTTTTACCTATGGTGGCACATTCTGATAAAATTCGTACATGTTGTAACAATTTAAACATCAACTAGTGTTTTATAAAAACATGCACAAAATTAAACAGCATCACAAACTACATCCTCAATTATACATTTATAAGGAATTCATGACCAGGTCGAACAAGTTGTTGATTTGATAGAAATTGTATAGGATTATACAATAGTGGTTTGATAGAGATTCAATAAGAAAAAATGTCAAATATCTTCTCTCATAAAATTATAATTACTAACTATCAAATGAATTATTCTGCATCTCCTGGTACTCCAAATGTTCACCAACTACTACAAGGTGCTTATGAATACTGTCATAAACATTGAAACTATGGGCTTAGGTAATTTTTTTGAGCTTTCAAAATTCAAAACTTGAAATCGCTTTGAGTGGTGATTGTGAAATGGTTTGTTTTGAAATGAAACGTTTTGCACTAAACGTGCACTATGAGTTTTTCGAGACGAAGCTGTTTCTAGAAGAAAAATAAAAGCAATGCAGTGGTCAAAAATCTTCTTCGTGAGCTAGAAGACGTTCAGTATTTCACGATTATAGTCGGAACGGTGTCTATGTAGGACAAAAAAAAACTCCCGATGCCGTGTTAGGCGCGGTGGAAACTTCTTGTTTTTTTCGGATTTGGTTCTTGTGTTTACTAACGCGGTAGACGGTGCAGCTAAAAGGTTTCACTGCCAAGAAGCCATCAAAGTTTACAAAGAGTTAGCAGCGTCAGTTTGAATTCAAGACAGATCAGAGTTAAGAGACAGTTAAGATCAGAAAATTTGGATGGGTGTTTGGCAATAACATCATCGCACATTGAATAACAATTGGGTAAGGCCTTATAACTGTTCGTTTGCCCCGGAAAGTTCAGTAGCAAGCGACTCCTAAAAATGGGTCTCAGGGTCGGCTCACTACTTGGTAATCCCATGAAGCTTCGTGGTTTTTATTGAGACTATTGTTTGAGACTATTGTCTATTGAGAAGTTGATATTTACGTTTTTGGTTCTATAAATTTGGTATATTATGGTGCTTACAATGTGAGTGTGGTTGTTGTGGGGTTTCTCCGTTACGTACTGCTACTCTTGATGTTATCGAAATCCTTCGGGCGCTGGATCATTTTGTTGAAGATGAACTTTGAGTGCTGGCTTTCGAAGACGACGAAGATTGGGCTGAATTCGTCGTTCATATATATCGAAGGGCAATCTATCGCGTCTTCCCTCATTGAACCTCTTTAACGGTTATGACAAATAGGGCCAGAGTTCAAAACTATCCTTTGCTTTTAGATGCAGCAAACCCTTAGGTTACTGCACTGAATCGTGTGCGTCTGACAAGATGGTGACTTTGAGTACTGAATAAGTTGAGGTGTCTCCTATCACCACCCCAGCAGTAGCATGCTCACTTCGCCTACTGGTCTACTTTTCATACCATACTGATTGTTGTATCCACTGTCTTGCATGCGAGCTCACCCATTCACGTACATAAACGTAATCAAAACTATTCTAATATACCAACACTTTTGCTTTACATTTTACACACATGAAATAACTCTAGTCTACCCCTAGTTTTTATTCAACCTTGCTTTACTCCAGAAACGTGACTATACACAATAAAAGCACGATTTAAACATTAATATTATATAAGTAACAATCGGTTACAGCCTTTCCAGCATACGTTTTCTTGTTTTCAGAGAGCGAATAATTACCCTATAACTATTAGCCTCGGCTAGAACATTGGTTAATACTAGTCCCAACCATAAGAAGAGAATAGAGTATCACTTAACCTTCTTAGACTTTCCACACGATCAAATTTTTTAAATGTTAAATTACAACCAAATTAAGCATTCTGTTTAAATTTCTATTCTGACTATCCATTTTCCCTTTTCCATTGATATCTACTGACGACTGTGTAGGTTCCCTGCATAATTTTAGGGCAGTTACCACATCCTCCTTTCTTCTACGATTACATGGCCATGATAAGCAAGTGAGGAGTGTCTTCGTGAAGATTATTGCGTGGAAAAATAATCGGTAAATATATACAACGCCAAAGACGGTCCTAAGCACACGTCATTTGAAAACTTTATTTGCTCTCTACGAGCACGTCTCATGTCAGTAGAGAACTAGCGGTCTTATCAGCTTTTTGTACATGGTACACTTAGTACACTGATGAAACTTATCAGACCTCGGGGTCATATTGACCCACAAGCATGACTTCCGGAGTTAATGCGACTCCGGATTTCTCTGATTCAGTTGATATCGTCGTCATTAATTCTCCGAGATACAGAAATGCATCCACCATCTCAAACTCATCTCACGGTTCTACCAATGCGAGTTCTCCTGCCAACAGATACTTAGTCTTCGACGTTCACCTTTAACCCAACTTTTTTTGCTCGTTTTTCAGATTAATAAACTGATCAGCAATCGCCTGAAATGTTCATTCATCAATGTCGACGTCATCAACAATGTAGCCAGCTCGGCTTTATAAAACTGTACCCCGCATGTTAAAGTCCGCACAACGCACTCAGACACTTTTACACTCAGACGCGGAGACTTTGCGAGTTGTCTATCTGAACAAGAGCATGGGCAGATTGGACACCCGTGGCTATTAGAAGCGTTGCAGTACACTAAAGTGACCTGGGTACCTGGGGACGCAGGTATACCTGGTAATAATGCCGCAGCAAACCAGGGTCGCCTTGCTCAGCTGGAGAATATACCTATACCCTACATTGACGTAACCCTCTGGTTGCAGTGGACCGATAGATTCTCCGGACGTGAATCGCGGCATAACAACCGTGATGCGCTTCTACATTGTATCACTAATACAACACAAGAGTTAAAGATACGCTCAACCCTCGAGATCAGAAGATTCTGCTTATCGGCTGAGAATAAGGCATACACGGCTCACTCATGGACCCCAACATTGCGGCAGTCTGGCCTACTGCCAAGGATGTGGAAGCCAATTAGATGTGAACCATCTATTGTCAGAGTACCCTACCCTTCTATGCTTCTTTAATGTCGACACGGGAGTTATAGGCACAATACTCGAAGTATTGTAAAACGACCGTAGCACAGAGCTATCTGTACTGAAGTATCTGAGGGCGTTAGACTGATATGATAAAATATAAGATTCCGGAGATAGGACCCTGAAAGAAAGTGACTACTGGCCACAGTCACCAACTACAGGCTGCTTTAAATCGAGGTCTCTATGGTGACATGTCAATAGTCTTGAAGGTAACGAAATGAGATGCAGGGGACCCAAGCAGCACACAACCGTCAAAAATGGTTTCAGTAGCTCTATTGTGACTTAATTGAGTCACAGAGCAGTCGACTTTATTGGGTTGGAACAAGTGTGCTACAAGGGGAGCGCAGTGTCGTGCTCAGGTGGTTTGTGGTATACGTCCGTCTCGAATGAAATTTAAACGTCTGCATCAGGCGTACAGTAAAAGAGACATCAATACAATAAACCACAAACAACGTCACATACAAAGTCCACACCGCATGTGTTTGGTGTGTGTTTCCATCGCTTCCTTCGTGTCTCTATCGAGTATCATCAATGCGGACGAACGGAAGTGTGGTTGCCATAGTCATTACATGTTCGTCTTGATTACGATAAAGATTTCACGAATTTATTTACTAAAATTGAAAATATTCATTTTCACAATTTTTACATGCGAAAACATGTGAATATTAGACGTTGCATGTTTTAATGTTCATATGTTCGCATAATTATTGTAAGAAAATATATCGAGGAAGAAACCAAATGTAAACCTACATTGAGAGGGGAAGAAAGGCCTACATGCGAAAACAAAAACCCAGTTGTTCGATTCAACAGTCTTTCATTTTCATATTCGTTTCAAGCATGAGTCAGTAAATAAATCAATAGGTCACCGTTGATATAAAACAAATCAATAAGCGAATTGGCCGAAGGGTTCTTGAGACATCTCAAACATCGAGAAAAAACGCTTTTCAAGTCTCATATGTAAATTATTCAAATCCCTTCATACGGCTACTAAAATGAAATTTTTTAAAGCATAGTAATAAAACAAAAAGTAAATTTTTAATTAAAAATACACCATGTGCTCTAAACCTGTGAGCACTTGCGCTGTTGTACTTTGTACAACACATGTAGATTTTCTCTTACCAGTTTGATGCAGAAGCACCTACCGATGTAAAACCAACGTGTGGACCAAAAAGCGTATTCCTTGATTACAGAAATTCCTCAAATAGCGCAGTAGAATGCGATACAGCGAGACGTGCCCGCGAAAATAAAATACGGAGTGTATCAAGTTTGATATAACAGGTTCCAACTTGGAATATCTCGTACTCCTGACCATCTAGAAGGCTCAGTTGATCAAGACCTTTTCGTTGGCGCTAGTGCACAAGCGAGTTTCCTAGACATAATGTACTTTTTTATCCCGTGCATATGGAAGGTTCCTGTCTGCGACAAAGTTGTTCAGTAGTTCAGCGCCATTCGTTCACTGAAAATAAAACTTAGTGTATACTACGAAACCGATTGTGCGTTGTACCAATTAGTTTGTGATTTTCAGCAACGAACCTAATTTGTAAATTATATTAAGCTATGTTCGTTATATCTGTAGGATGTTTTACTAATTTCATTTCATATGATAAACGAAAAGATCAAAAATAAACAAAAACGATTTGTTGTGAACATGAATGTAGATTGTAAATGATACGAGACATTGGTATTCTTACGAAATTATATGCATAAAATGCACGAGAAATACGATGATGGAACACGGCTCTTTCGTTAAAAAATTAAGTCCTACTACAGAAAATTGTTCCATGTACGAATGCATCACACAATTTAATTGAACTTTCGTTCAAAATACTAATTTAATTAGTACTTCTTGAATATGAAATCGTAATCATTACCAAACAGGGCTAGCAAAATGGAAACTGAGGAATGTTTTGTAAGGAATTCAATGAATCATCATACAATGTACAAAAAATAACATGCGATACAAAAACAAGTCGTACCAACCCACCATATGTTAATAATTGACACTTGACGTCTCTCAACAAAATGAAGATGTTTGTTTGAGTCCTAATCGTTTCCGAAATCCAACAATCGAAGTTTTTTACACGGTTTCGTATTCCATCGCGGAACGCAAACACTGCCATAAACGGCTTTTGCATGTCCCTTCATGTTTGAGAATCTTGGAAAGACAGTTTCAATATTTGTATTGAATATATGTTGGAGGCAACCGACGTCAAAATATATTGGGCATGGTTTATTCAATAAGAAAGAAACATTGAAACATGTAAATAGTTTTTGCTCATGCTCTAAAGATCTGACAGGCTTCGCGCTGATGAACGTCAATCACTGGAACGGTCTTGTCCACTACCAATCGGGCTCATCCAGCGTGGTATCTTTAAATAATCAAAATTGGAGCCTGCCAACTCTAAAGAGCGCAGCTTCGCATTGGAAAGGAACTTGCTGAAAAATTGTATCGAATCACGAATTCACTCCTCGGGTAGAATATCCATTGATTATATTAGTACTTTGTTGGAAAATCTAGACTCTAGACTCAGATTAAAGTTGCTGAGGGCGGACAATACGCTTCTATCTTGCTGTAATATAAAATCAATTACAATTAAATATTTACATAAAAAATCTAATGATTTCCACTTTACCTTGAACCTTTAAGTTAAAACCGCTTCTAAACTTGTTGCCGTTTAATGTTTAATCAATTTATGCGTGCTTACCTGTAAGAAATAAAATTTTATATTTTCTCAATTAGCGCATACCAAATTACAAATAGCTTTATCGAGTGTGGGATTTGCGGGGAGTATTCAACAAACAAAAATTCATGAAAGAAGTAATGTATTAACTAACTTTGTGATAAGTTCTCTCGCTAACTCTGCCGCTGCACTATATGCACATTATAATAAAAGCACTTTTTAATGAACAAAAAATAATAAAACTTTACAATAAAACACGAACGCGACTCAACCCGACGTATTGGCAAACATTGAATGAAAAAGCTTCTGGAAAAACTATTCGCATGAAAGAATGCTTGATAATCTCTCGTTAGCATGCACAAATCTTTCCGTAATATTTACATTTGGTTCTAAAATAATACAAAAAACAGTTCATAACCTGTACTCATTATTCGTAATGCTATAATTAATCTTAGAAACATGCAATACGCATGTTTAATACAATAAACGGTAAATGTGTACAAAACTCATTTTTACAAAACTCATTTTTACGAAATGATCAAGACAGAATTTACGAAAAAATAAGTCAGTGTTTGATGGAAAGAAGTTCAGGATTTTCTCACTACGCTACGCCTTGACCTACTGTACAACTTTGCCGAAGACAGAAACCTTCTTTACTGAAAAATTCAAGTATGAAGCGTTAGTGTACTTTTTATCTCCGTCACTTTTCTTCTACTAAGATGTTTATATTTGGCTAGTATAAAAAGCGAGTATGCGTTGCTATGGGTGGGAATAGAGATATGAAAATGTAGTAAAATATACAGCATATGAAAAAAGAAGAAATTTGAGAAGAATGCTGATGCAGAATATAATAAATTTTCTGGGTTTATAGTCAAGATCCCAAGATGTAACATATTCTGGTTATTCCGTCACATACTAGCGCCAAGTAGTGAGAAAATTCAAACCTATTGGTTGCCAATCAAAAGGCCGTGGCCCAATGATTATCATTTTTAGAACAGAAACGTTCTACATGGCAAGGACCCCGAGATACAGCATATTTACATGATCAACGCCAATAACTTGAGTCAGGAAACTTTATTTACTAAAATGGTGTCTCTTATTTGCGTGCGTGCGAAAAAAAAATTTAACGCTTGTGAAGAATTATATTTCAAATGGAAACTGCTTTGAATTTCTCGCTTACCGCTCCGCTTCCATTTTTTTCAGCGGCCTACCTGTTCACGACCTCTCGTGTATACAAGTCACTGACAGCCCTGACAGCAGAGCATTCATTCAGTCAGCACGATTTTAGCCTGTACTTGACAACAGGGTAACGATTTCGAGACTATTTGCTGTCAAATCCGAGCCAGTAATTTCATTGCTGTGCAAGAGACTGAAATGAAAAGCCACAACCGCAGAGCGTCAAGTCTCGTCTCAGAGCACGCTTTATATCACGGGTATCGCGTCATTGGTAGACTCTTTTTGTATTACTGATGTGATGATGTAATACTACCATCTATTGCAGCAAGGTAACTTTCCATAGCAGTGGAATAATCTGAAAAACGATTTGATCAGAACTCTATAGTTGTCTGTGATCATCAAGCTCCTGTATGAAGGGCCAAAAACGTTTGTGCGGGCCCGTAAGCAGAGACACTTACGCGAAACCCGCGAATTTAGGGAAGAGAATCTCCTTCCAAAAGCAAGTTCACACAGACAGCTCTGGAATCGAGCCCTCGAATGACAGAATAAACCCAATAGATGAGGTCGAAGAGCCCACCCTCGTTCCGCGAAATGTTAACAATAGGGAGCAGCAGTCCCATGCTCCCTATCTAAATCGTTTTACTTGGGTGCCCTGATGGTCCCTCCCTTTCCCCGTTATATGTTATTTGATATTTAGTATATTTTGTACACAGAATATTAGGATATCATTATAGACAAACATGCCAATTTATTCAAATTTCAAACTTGAATGATACCACCAATGGAGTGTTACTGAAAAATAAATAAAAATTAGATATGTATTAATATCCTGTTTGTCCTGGAAAAGCTGAAAACAGAATAGATCATTCCAAATATCAAACATAAAATTTCAATAAAGGATATTGTTTTATAAGACATGTTGTAATATTAACATTTCAAAGATAGCAATTGGAGTGAACGAAGAGTCCGGTTTGATGATTTCTTAAATAAATGGCTTATCTTACCATAATGCCACTAAACACAATATTAAAATATAATCTTACATTGCTTATAAGCACATGCCAGTCTATAGTTGAATTCAGAAGTGCAATTTTAAATTAAATGTAATGCTGAAATGCTGAAAAACAAATTAAGCCTTCGATGCCTGTCGTGTTGCTCCTGGCTCTTACATGGTTTTGGAATGCAAAAATGATTCCAAAGCGTCCAATGGGAAATATACAATATGATTTAAAGGTACACGACCTTCAATTGCACCCCCTCACTTTGCTATTGTCAGATTGACAACATTGCCCAGGCTACACCAACCAGCGTCTCCATGTTTCAGCTGGCAGTCATTTGTGATCATATGACTCGTGGAGGCGTGAGGTAGGAACTTGTGAGGACGAGAGGTCAGCCGCACCCTCCTTCGAAGTTGTCAACTCACCATTTGAAGCCCTGGTAGACTCTCTTTGTATTACTGGTCACAAATCAGATGGTCTTGAACTACTGAACAGCCTTGCTGCTGACTGATACCTTGTGTTTGAGAAGGATCCAGCACATTTCAAAAATATACAAGCACACTAGCGCCACGTAATGGACAGATTCGGAATTGATAGTCGCCAATGAAAAGGTTTTGATCTAGTGAACAACATTTGCGAAGACAGAAACCTCTTAAATGGTCAAAATGCCAAGTTACAGCATGGTCAGGAAACTCAATTGCACACCAGCGCCACGTAGTAGAAGGATTATAAACTGCTAGTCATCATGAAAAAGTCTTGTCCCACTGAAAAACTTATCCGAAGACAATATCTTTATAAATGGTCAGGACCCCGAGGTAAAGCACCTTCAGGAAATACACTGGCACACTAGGACCACGTAGCGAGAAACTGCTCATTATATTTCAAAAGGTATTGACCCACTGAACAACATTGTCAAAGACAGAAACATTCAATTTGGTCAGGATACCAAGATATAACATATTCCTGAAAATAATTACCACACTAGCACCGCGTAGTGAAAGAATCCTAAACTGTTTGCAAATGAAAAGGCCTTAACCTACTAAATAACTTTGCTGGACTCAGCAACATGCTATGTGATCAGTATGACGAGATATTCCGGGAAGGAATGTACAAAGTACAACGCGCGAGTGCTCGTGTTAGTTAACGCGAGTGTTGAAAGAATAAAAGAGATCCTTGTGATCAATAGGTCAGCATTTAAGGCGCTTGTAACAGCAGGGTATGTGAGCTAGATAAGACGCGTATCTAATTAGTTTACGACTTAAATATGATAACGGCTTAACTATGGAGCAAACCGAATGCCTAACTCTTATATTTAAAACCCTCTTGAAACGCAAGTTATAGTTCCAAAAAATAAATATAGGAAAGCCATGAGAAACAATAGATCTGAAGAAAATAGAGAATACAATTACTAAGAAAATTGTTATATAATGGAATCCCTTTGAACAACGGGTAAAAATGACAGGAAAATCGTGAAAACTTTGAGATTCATTAAGTCAGAGGAAATTTCCCAAAAAATTTATAATAACTTAAAGAATTATATGCATAAATGTAAAACGATAGTCAAGTCGAATTTAAAAAAAATCAAGTTTGAAGTTCACTCCCTGAAACTTCACTATGAATCCGAAACTTCTCGCAAGGAATCCCGACTAATGACTTTCGATAGAGTAAGGTACGGGCAGTAGAAAGTAAAGCGAAATCTCCATGACCGGAGCAATGAAATAGCTTGAAAACTCACCTGAACAAAGTGTTAATCCAGAGATCAAGTAAGCCTCAGACCCGGAAAAGAAAGATGATTTGGCAGCGACAGAGCTCATTACAGTATCACTAGGTAAAGAGGCAAAAGTTAGAGTCATATTTCAAGAGATCGTTGAGAAAGACGTCGAAAAGTGTTTGATTACTACTTAAAATTTAGAGGAAAACAACTTCGGAAAAGTTTCTTAAAATTTACCCGCTTCTTTTGAAATTTACTTTTAATATGGTATTAAGGTGAACACTTAGAAAATATTTCTTTTTATACCTAATAAATGCTCTGGTCACACTTATCGATAGCATGTTTGAACATTTGTCTCCAGAGAATATTAAGTATTTATCAACCAATTGACTTATATACGTTTACGTTAAGAAGTCTCAATGCATTGTATTAATAAAAACAATAAAAACGTGTGACCGCCAAGCTCAGGTGCCACTGTCTACCAAACTGAGACAAGGGTAACATCAAGGAATGAAAGGGTTAATGTTATTGAACTAAAGATTATTAATCTATTGAACTAAAGATGGCAAAAACTATGAAATTGTTTACATGCATGTTCTCAGCATTCATTTCAAATGATGATGCATAAACCTTAACAAATTAAATATCTAACTCTATATGCTAACTTAATCTTAAAAAAGGCTAAAATAAATAGTACGTCAATAGACCATTCAGCTGTATAGTTAAATATATTACGAAATTAAAGTAGCTACGTATGTCTTTGAAAAATGACCCCGGGGAAAATAAAGCATCAGCCGTACATGCAACATCTCCGTTAATGACGGCAATAACCCCTGTGGCCGCTGTAAGCCCGCTTAATTTTCAACGAATAACGACGAAACTTGATCCATTTCTACGTTCCTTATACCCCCTATTATACACAGAAGGTGCGGTACGTGATAGCAAGAGAATTGCAAAGTTTTATAATTGTATCAATTTATTTTACGTATTCAAATAAAACCTATATATAAGGTGAAGTTCCTCGCTTCCCATTTGATACACACAGGGGGGATTTTAGTAGAGTAATCTTGACTTTTCCTCTTAAAATGTATATCTAAACGAGAAGGTTACCTTTGTGACATCCCACCTCACTCCAGTATATGTGCAAGGCAAACGATCCCATCCACGTGAAAACAGTGTACCATATGTAATAACACAATAATGATCTTGGAGTGAAAAAGACGACATCGAAGGTATTCATCCGTATACGTATGCACACAAACTTGTCTCGCTGCACGATAGGGCCCAACGTGTTCTTACACGAGTCTGTGAGTTGGGCATCATATGTGTTCCACCAGTCATCACCAACAGTATACTCGCGTCTCACGTGAGCTTTTCTTATTAAACGCTACAAAGAAGAGAATCTGAACGGAAAAAACTGTCCTGTATCCTACCTGTATAATCGAAAATACGAATCTTCACAAGTGTAACACAACGTTAATGAATATACGATCGTGCGCCCCAAAGTAGGGATAAGCGGGTTATAGTGGGCATGTTTGACATTGATGAGACAAATTTCAACCGTTTGATCCTAACGATAAAAAATATTCAAATTAGTAATAAATATTACGTTTTTCAATATGGTATAATTGAAAATTTTAGCTTAGGTGGGCCAAAACGAGCACAATGGTAAGGCATATTAAATAAGAAGCATTTTCTATAACTTGAGGTGTTAAAGAAGTATAACGCAAAATCATATCGAAAATCCCCCTTGGAAAGATTCACAAAAATTTAAGCATTTTTAGTGACATCAAAAAGAATGTTATCCTTTCCCAAACTTGACTAATATACTAAAAATGATTAATACAAATTTAGGAAAAAAATACTTCTTAATCATTCTAAAAATAGCTTATTTTGCCTCGGAACTTTTCACATGAAGGATTTTTTTATTAAAATTAATTAACTAATAAATACTTTATCGAAAATATGATATAAACACATTTTTTTCGAATACAATTGGATAAATTGAAAATTCATGGTTAATTGTTTGGCAATGTATTTCAACTCATGTTGAACAATTGAAAAAAAATATCAATTTTGGAAGCATTCTCTTAACTTGGATTAAGCTTCACCAATGAAGTTTTTGACAGTAGTTTTATAACACTTTCTGAACGCAGAACGCCTGGAGGTGCTTTTCGTGGGGTGACGTGGGGTGAAGCCTCGTGAAAGCTGACGGGATAATTACGGCACATTCCTGCATCAACATCCTGCAGGAAAATCTGGAGCTTTTGCTGATCCAGACGGGCCTTGAAGAGAAGCTCGTATTTCAGCAGGACAACAACTCGAAGCATACTGCCAAGAAGGCCACGTTTTTGCCAAGTACTACCAATAAAAATAACTATTTCGAAGTCCTGGAGCGCATCTAGGAAGAGCTAGATCCACAGCACCAAAAAATACCTGATGAATAGCATGCCGAAGCGCCTGCAACAGGTCTTGAAGGCCAAGGAGGATGTATTAATAATGAAAACTGTTTCGTGTGTGTCTTCATACTATTATGTTTCTTAAAATTCTTCACAATTTTAACAGTTGTCCCAGGCTTTTTGGCCGTATTACGAATTGACATTGATTTGTTTCGGTTTATAAAGTCGGCATCCTTCCGGTCCATTTTGAGCTTTCTTCCGCTTCCCGGCAGGTCAGTGAACGTGTACCCCGGAGTATGTTAATGATGGATTTCATAGTCGCTGCGTAGATAACAAAACGCTTGGAACAATGATGTACGTGCCACCTTTCACGGAGTGTCAGCAACTCGCCTTTTAATGTCCTTCTAGATTGACGACATACCAGAAATTACAATATTTCAACAAATAAACGTGTCATGATTAGAATTTTGACAGATAAACTCATCGAATTCAGATACCTTCATGTGGGTAGAAGCACTCTTACAACTTATTTTCGATAAACTTCTTATAATGAGGTATTTAGTGTGTAGGGCTCTGCCGTTCATCGAAAATCGTTCCGATAGAACAAATCAGTAAGTCTAGGAAAACGCGGTTTAAATTTGCATTGTACCATTGCTTCCTATGTAGCCAGAAAACCAGTAATGTTATCTTCCCAGACTAATTCAGTACAAACTTTATGGGTGTATCTAGCAAAGCTTGGTCATACTAGTATTTGGCCACTTTTACTTACTGCGGCGCCTCTAGTAACCGTAACGAGAATCCAAAGACAGCGCAGTAATTGGTTTGTTGAATTAATGTTGAGAGGTTCATCAGTATTGACTCTCACGGCCAAAAGATATCAAAGATGGAACGCAAGAGACGGAAACAATTTTTTTATCAAGGAAAGTCAAGAGGAATGGTCGTAGAGCATCTTAAATTCCCAAATCACGTGCTGAAACACTATCGCTGGATCGCACAAAACATAACAACCGTAGAAGTGGAACGTACGACCAGAAACTACGAGTGAAAGTCCGTAGGCAGTTCGGAACAATCCTGGGATCTTCTTGCATGATTTGGCGAAAAGGTTCTCTGTGCAGTACAGTACAGTTCGACATATCTGTCGGCGTGGAGGTTCCCAGTCGTAGCATACCAGCAAGCACCCAACAGGACCCTTAAATAGAAACTGGTTGCCAAACGCCGTGCAAGAATGCTATACGAGCAAGTGACAAAATATAACGAGTGCATTTTGATGGACGATGAAAAATATGTTAAAATGGATTTTGGACAACTCTCGGGACACACATTTTTCTATGCAGACAAGTTTGCTTGCAAATTGATTATATGGCAAGGCATCTGATTTTGGAAAGAAATGAATGAGCTGGTATACATGGAGAAGTGTCTTCAGAAGCGAATTTTGCCTTTCATTCAATCGCATGACGGTCCGGTGAAGTTCTAGCCGGACTTCGCCAGCTTCCATTACATCGGTATGTCATGGAATGGTCTATGACATTAACGTTATTGAAAAAACTCTCAACCCACCAAATTGTCACAATTTTCGTCCAAAATATTGAGCAATTATCAATAACAAACTGAATAAATGTGGCAAAACAATCGAGAAACCATTTTATTTGCAGAAGTGGTAGTTAAAGATGGCAGATCAAGTCTATACTGTACAAAAAAAAATGATGGCGAAAGCGAAAGTCCGATAATTCATCCGAAATGCTGATCAATAATGTTTCAGGCTTTTTCCTTTGAATTTCAATAAATTCCCGGCAGAATGAAAGCTTAGCCACATTTAGTACATTTTTGGCAAAGAATTTTCTCACTGCGTGCGGCCAAATACTAGGTGGATCAAGCTTTATTATGTGCTTTATTATAACGATAAGATACTATTTCGGCTCAGGTTTGGCTAAGATGTAACTGGGACCGACTTGAGATGAGCGGCTGAACATTTGGCAGACTCCATGAATCGTGGGGGCTGGTGAAAAATCAACTTGGTGAACTTCCCTTCAAAATGCGCTCTTCGCTCGACATATATATTTTACATAAAATTTCTTATGAGGATTTCTTTAGGAGGTTCGGTCCGAAGCTAAATGAATCACCCCCCAAAACAAAGCTGTCAAAAAAAAAACCCTAAAATATTCTGCCAAAATAACACCGCGAATCAAAACAAAAACAAAGATTCTAGGCAGAAACATTTGAGGGTGTGCACTGTGTGACTGTCTAATGGTGATCTTGTACTCAAAGTAGTGAGCACGAGATTACCAATAGAAAGTTTCAGCAAGAATTAGTAGATCAAATTTAAAAAATACCAATAGGGTTGAAAGAGCCGCGTTTTTCTCGTGTGCTTTGATCCACCAATATTAAGCATAAAAAACATAGGTTTGGATGAATTGGATACGCTCCTGCTGAAAGAATAAATTACAAATAATTTTCAATGTTATTTTCATTCATTAAATATGTTTTCGGTGTTTTACGGAAACTATTATTAAAATTAATCATTTTGTTATGAAGACCTCATCAATAACGCCTTTTATTTCAAAACAGTATCAAACCTATTGAGCGTTGATACCAATATTGTAATAGGATAAAACAACAAACCTCAGCATGCTGCGATGAGAACTGATGCCTGTCAAATGCTCAATTTTCATTTCACTGCTACCTTGGTAAGTAACAATTGACGTTTCGTTATTTTTGCGATTTGCTCGTCATGCTGAAACCTGAAATGGCAACAAACACAGAAAAACTCGATCATTGCTGCTGCTTGGCGATGATGCCATCATGTTGCCTTTGAAAGACTTTTTCCTTCATCTCACACAGCTCTCACCGAGTTAACGTATTTAACATTCATGAGATGCGAACACGAAAGCTCATATAAATGGTAATGATACGGGTGGGAGAAGAAAAAGGCACGATGAAGGTGAGTTACGGGGAAAACAACGGCGAAGGGGGAGAAAATCTTATTAAAAAGTTTATATTATTCATCTGTTTTTATTACGCAGAAAAGAGGACTGAGCTGGTTCTCCTCTGGGTAAGCTTGTGTGTATACGTATGTATTTGGTCTTTTCTCTTTATATGCACGTCGCTTTTCCTTTTTTATAACAGGTGGAAAAACTTTGCATCCATTGAAAGCATTGTGGACGAACATTATACTCAACTTGTAATACATATTAATTTTAGACACTACGATCATTATACTTGCTATCATACTTTTTTGTGGGGATCGTAGTACAATATTGTATGAACGCAATATTTAACTAAGGATGGTTTTTATTGTACATATTTTTGTTTTTTTTTTTTCATGATATAATATAATGATATTCATGATGATCGATTCTCTATGATTTATAGAAACTTTAAAGTCCATTTTTATTGAATTTTCTTTTAATGGCTCCGGTTCAAATTAGACGGAAATGCATACCTGCAGAAAAAACTGGCCAAGGCGGACCAAACAACAGATAGTGGAAAAGGGACTAATGTATAATAAATGAAAAGGATAGAGTAGTTTTATAGGTTCATTTTTTAAATCTCATGCTATCGATTCAATGGAGTAGGGAAACAGGAAATGGAAAGTAATTTGCCGACATCCGCATCATGACGACCGTTTGCTGACCAATAGCGCTTCAACACCACTCGGGTTCCATCCGAAGTCATTCCTCCGTGACGTCTTCAAAGCTGGGTCGGACAGATTCCACACACCTTTGGTTGGAGCGCTCTCTTCGACGGCGGCTCGATCCCGAATCCTGGTTCCGTCGCTCTTTTCGACGGCGGCTCAACCCTGAATCCACACACACAAATTCTTCTGATGTCTCGATGGGGTGGCACATCCCGATTTCTGGTACACGCCTTCTTACGGAACTGGCACAGCAGCAAAACTGCCACTGGTATCGAAGAAGGACTTCACTCACGAAGACACTGTCACTTCACTGAGAAAACGGCAAAAAAAAGACTTATTAGCCCCCAATGATTACTGTTTTTGGGGATAGTATTTTACCTATTAGAGACCGCTTGCTCAGTGACAAGCAGTTTTTATCATCCTCACCATCGCTTGTCTCCTCTTTGCTGCGATCGTTGACAGCAGTGTTGCCACATTTTCTTCATGGTCAGTATGTAATTTTACACCCAAAAATCTTTTTTATTTGTATCCGGCTGTTGAAAATCTTTAAAAAAAATCTGTATCGTATATTTAACTACTGCTTGGTACCCGTTTACCATCGCATTTGAACCAAGTAGGGTACCGGGATGTAATGTTAGCCTAGCTCCTTTATTCGGCCTATGTACCAAATACGTCATGAATTCGGCGATAATGAAAAAAATCATGTTTCTAACCGATAACCAAGATAACCGATTTATTTCGAAGCAATTGAGACATTACACTAGTTTCCAAAATAAATCAAAAGTGATGAACTTTATAATTCGACTTATGTTTTTAATGTGAAATTTTATGTAAAATTCAAAAATGCCGTCAAAAAATATTAAAAAAGAACAGTTTTCGAGATATGAATAAAAGTTAACTTTTTAATAAATGAACAAAAACACATTTACTTAAAATAGAATATCTCCAACGCGTGTGATCCAATTTCAAATATTTTGTCATCAAATGAAGCAAAATCAAATTTAACACCGATATTCTGAACATTGCAATGTCCTAGACGTAATGGTTTCGACGCTATTTATAAGTATGTATAATTTTTTGCGATTTTTTTTTGGAGATTTGTAAAAAAAAATTGTGCTAAACATATGATTAATACCAAAATAACGTCAACAAAAAATTAAGAAAATTAGGGCTCAATGGTGAAAATTGGTTGAAAAATGAGGAAGTTATGCTGGTTTTTGGAGAAAGGGCAGAAATGCGAGGAAAAACATAAATTCGAAAGAAATACGCCCATATCTCTCTCTCTCTCTCTAACAGCTCCCTCAAACACTCCCCCCCCCCCCCCCACACACACACAGTGGTGTGAATGTTGTTCGCCTCCCCACGGTGCACCTTGGAAACGTTAGGCTCCCTCTTAACGGCTAAACGGCCTACGGAGGGAGCGTCCATACGACGCATTGGGGTGGGTGCCAGTAAAACCCCAATTATGGCAACTGGCTGCGAAAAGATTTTTTGAGTGGTACCGTTGCATTCGGGCTCGCACATTGGTACAATTCTAAAAAAGACGGTCGAAAACATTTTCACCCTTGTGTCATCATTTTATCGACTAGGTGTCTTGAGAAGAATTGCTCAAAATGTTATTCCGCATCGTTTGAAAAACCATGCCTAACCTTTCATAAGGGCTTAACTACACTTTCAACTTCTAACCTTTTCCAGCTGCGAGATAACGGGTTATTGTCCTCGACAAAGTTGTAGAGCAAGTAATTTCAAGAAAAGTTGCTCAAAACATTAAGTTTCTAGAGCCTAACGTTAAAGAGATATAATTGGTTTTCTTTCAGCACTACTTTAAAACCGGTTTTTTAAGATAATTAGTACTTTTTTTTCAAATTTGACGATTTCAATATGTTCTAAGAAATTGTAGGAATTATTAAAATACACATTTTTGCAGAACACACCAATGCTCTCAGGTGACCACATTTTGATATATGGGGATTCAAGTGTCTGTATGACGTCATAATCAACCGTCTTAAAAAGGGTGGGCGGCTCCTGGCGTGGTCTAAAACAGATTGTATTTGAAAGATTATCTTATGAACTAGTATTCCTGAAATTTTCAGCGTTGAGTACTGAAGGTTACCTAGTAAAACCTCAGTTTGAAATAGTACAAGTTATAAGCCAGTTTATATGTCACATGTGACGTAATGTTCAACAAACTAGAAAAATATATATGCGGGTCCTGGCGGCGTCTCAAATTGATTATACGCAACGCTGAAAATTCTGGCCCAGAAGGTAGGCAAGAGAAAGATCTGATAATTAAAATTTTAGTTCGTGCTATAAATCTTAGGTCCCCATTGTCTATGAAATCTAAGGAAGTTTGGTGGATTAGAGAGGTCTTACTGACGATGTTATAGTGCACTGTATAATGTATGTAAGAATTTGCCCTGAATAAGTACACAAATTTAATGAATTTATCTTTTAGTTTGAAGCATATAATAAACCTGCTGTCAAGAACAGTGCGAGTTTTGTTCACTATTAACAAAACTTCAAAATTATACATCTACGATGGCCTCTATCAAATCCACTCAACGCAACTTGTCCAATGAGGTCAATGACACAACAGAAGTCTGCATTTGTGCTGCATGTGAGAAGTCCGACGGACCCGATGATTTCGTTGCCTGCGACAAATGTGACAGGTGGTGGCACTTCTCTTGTGCAGGAGTCGATGCAACTGTTGCAAACAAAGACTGGATGTGTCCACGCTGTTTACCGTTACGTATCCCAGCTTCGATACGATCGACCACGTCGAGTCGAAGGGCAGCTTTGCAACGCAAATGCCTATCTGAACAGCAGGAGCTGGAAGAGAGATAGCTGGAGTTAGAGAAGAAGAAGTTAGCGCTGCAGAAGAAGCATTCTCAGGAGCAGTTTGAACTGGAAGAGTTGCTTGCGGAAGAAGCTGACAACCGCAGTGTAAGGAGTCGTGTGATGGTGATAGAATCACAAGAACGCGAAAGACAAGTTCAAGATTGGGTTGACAAGCATAATTCCGCGAAGCAGAAATCCTGCGAAAAATCTCTCGAAACCACGAAGCTTCCTACTACTCTACAGGACGGTAACGGAAATCCATCTAAAAAAGATGGAACTAAAGAGCAGGGCTTGCTTGACGAAGCTACCAATGTAGGAACATTGCCAGTTGATAACTCGACTCAGCAGTTCCTGAAGAATTCTATGCTGGAACAAGGTCAACCAAGCCAACCGGTTACGATCGAAGCGCTACTTCTCATGGAGGCTGAACTGCGAAAAATGCGGTTGCAGATGGAACAGAATCAGCCCAGTTTAAGTAAAAATCCACATGTTACAGTCCCTACAGAATCGCGTCCACGTTCCGATGTATTGAAAGGAGCAATACCTAAAACGATTCCCACAGAATGTTACCATGTTGTAAATCCACCTCCTCGAAATTGTGATGAAGAGAATCCAGAAGAACCGAGCATCCCACGAGTTGATTCCAATCATCCTAGTCACAGTACAAGTGTACCTGGCTGTCTTTCTTCGCCTAAGGGTCAAATAAACCCCGCATAAACCAGCCAGATCCCCGCTTCCTGCAGGATGAGCAGCCACGCTACGAATCCACGTGGTCAAACGATAACGGAGTTGGAGGCAACCCTCCCATAAATCAACACCCATTTGCACCTCTAAGGAATCCGGAAGAGCCTAATATTAGGAGACCTTCACCAGAACAACTGGCTGCCCGGCAAGTAATGCCACGTGACTTGCCAGACTTCTCAGGTGATCCTGAAGAGTGGCCGATTTTTTATAGTAGCTTTCATCACTCTTCTGTTGCTTGCGGCTTCAATAACGGGGAGAACCTCGCACGTTTGCAACGATGCCTAAAGGGCAACGCACTCAAGTCAGTGCGAAATAATCATCAATAAGCTGATTCGGAATGTCCATGAGACACCAGCTCCAAAACCGGAAAAATTTGAAACTTTAATCGATTTTGGAATGTCGGTAAGGAATTTTACGCAACACCTTGTTGCAGCGGGACAAGAAGCTCACCTTTGAAACCCGGCTCTTCTTCAAGAGTTAGTTGAAAATTTTCCGGCAAACATAAAACTGCAGTGGGCGCAACATGTAATGTTCCAGCCCGAAGTCAGTTTGCGAACCTTTAGCAACTTCATGGCAGTCGTTGTTGATTCGGTTAGCAAGGTGGTCATGTATACAGGAAGTCAATCTACCAAGAACGACAAAGCTCAAGGAAAGGAAAAATGATTCATCCACGCTCACTCCGAGAATCAAGTTGCAGTCATGCCGACGAAGGAAAGGGTTGAGAACGTGAAAACTTGCTTGTTCTGCGGAAAAGGAGGACACCGACTGAAAGACTGTACGAAGTTCCAGCAGTTATCGGTAGAAGATCGATGGAAAAATGTGCAAGCGCTGAAGGTTTGCAGATGCTGTCTTAACCCACATGGACGTCGAACGTGTAGAATTTCGAATCGGTGTGGGATCGACGGATGCCAATTCCGACATCATCAGTTACTGCATGGAAAACTAGAAGTTGCACCGAAGAAACCCGTTGGCACGTCAGCTGAGCATCATGTTCATTATCATTGCGGACAGTCCATACTTTTTCGAATCATTCTCGTTACCTTACACGGAAAGTCAAAATCTGTCACCGTATTCGCCTTCTTGGATGAAGGGTTATCTACAACGCTCATCGAACACAGTTTGGTTGAAGAACTAGGAGTAAAAGGACCAACAGTTCCACTGTGCCTCAAGTGGACGGGTAACATGACGAGAAACGAGGAGGAATCACAAGTCGTGACGCTCGAAGTTTCCGCTGTGGATCGGACGAAACGGTATCAGTTGGTAAACGTACGTACGGTAGGAGATTTGAATTTACCATCACAAACCCTACGCTTCATGGACCTTCAAGAGAACCACCCACACCTCAAGGGTTTACCGATTCGAAGTTACGAAAAGGTCACACCAAGGCTTCTGGTCGGCCTTCGAAACCTACAGTTAGCGGTTCCGCAAAAATTAAAGGAAGGCAGCAGTGAAGTCATAGCTGCCAGGACTCGCCTAGGGTGGTGCGTGTATGGAACCCTTGGTCCAGTTGAAAGATCAAATGAGTATAGCTATCATGCGTGCGATTGTGAAGCAGAAGAAAGATTGGACCTTATGATGAAGGATTACTTCAACTCCGAAGATTCTGGAGTAAAGCATTTGGACGGAAAAAATCAACAATAAAATCTACGAAACGTGGAAACGATGGTTGGGATTGTTGGACCGCGTCAATAAATTTCGACTACCAAGGAGCTATTTTCAAAAGGCAAGTGCCTATTTATATAACTCCTTGGAGGCACACGTATTTGTCGATGCGAGTGAGACAGCGTATTCTGCAGTTGTGTATTTTCGGGTAGTGAACTCGGACGGTAAGGTGAAATGTGATTTGGTGTCAGCAAAAACGAAGGTCGCTCCATTGAAGTAAGTTTCCATTCCTCGATTGGAGCTAATGGCATCAGTCATTGGAACTCGGTTACTCTCGTTTGTGCGGGAAAGTCACACGGTTCAGTTCAAGAGTTGCATTTATTGGTCAAACTCCGAAGTAACGTTGGCGTGGATCCGATCTGAGCATCGGAGGTACCGACCTTTCGTAGCCTGTCGCGTTGGAGAAATTCTCTCAGCAACCAACGTGAAGGATTGGAGGTATGTTCCGAGTAAGCTGAATGTTGCTGATGATGCCATTAAGTGGACCGAAGGGCCTTGTCTAACACAATCTGGTCGCTGGTTCAGTGGTCCACCTTTTCTACTACTACCCGAGCATAAATGGCCTACGCAAAAAACGCAAATCAAGAGTACGGATGAAGAGCTACGAGCGTGTTTTCTACACCAGGACTTGCATACGTTGCGAAATCCAATTTGTTTTGAACGCTTCTCAAAGTGGAACCGACTTCTAAGGACGACCGCTTATGTAGTTCGTTTCGTAAATTGCTTGAAGTGGAAAAAATCCGACGCTAACAAAATCGGGGCAAACTTGGCGCAAGAAGAGCTGCAAACTGCTGAGGTTTTACTCTGGAAACTCGTACAATCGGAGGTTTATCCGGATGAGGTAATAATGCTAACGAAAAATAAAACGTCACCAGCAGATAAACGAATGGAGTTGAAAAGGTTAGGCTCACTGTTCAGGTTGTCATCAATGATTGATGCACAAGAAGTCCTACGAGTCGATGGTCGGATAACCGCTGCGAAGTTACTGAAGACGTAAAGTTTCCCGTGATCTTACCCAAAAATCACCATGTTACCAATCTCATCGTAGCCAACTACCATGAAAAATTTCTGCATGGTAATTCCGAAACAGTGGTGAACGAAGTACGTCAACGATTCTACGTAACTGAGCGATGTCAATGGTGCAAGATAATGAAAGCTAAACCAACGGTGCCAAGAATAGGTCTTCTCCCGACTGCACGTCTGTCTCCAAATTTTCGTCCGTTTTCTTATATTGGTGTCGATTATTTCGGCCCTATCCTGGTGAAGGTTGGTCGGTCAGCAGTTAAACGATGGATTTGCTTGATAACGTGCCTAACAATACGTGCAGTGCACGTAGAAGTCGCTTACGATTTGTCAACGAAGTCGTGTATAGCATGTATACGTCGGTTTGTCTGCCGAAGAGGAGCTCCACTCGAAATATACTCAGACAATGGACGAAATTTTTCTGGAGCAGATCGAGAGCTACGAGATCAAATCCAGCGAATCGAACAGGATACAGCGACAACATTTACCAACGCGGCCACAAAGTGGTTGTTCATACCGCCTTCCGCACTACATATGGGAGGATCATGGGAGCGTATGGTACGGTCCATCAAGAACGCAATGGCTAGCCTACCACAGCATCCAAAACTCGACGATGATGGACTACAAACGTTAGTGATCGAGGCTGAAGCGATCGTAAACTCGCGACCGCTCACTTATCTACCGTTGGATTCTGAGGAGCAAGAGGCGCTCACCCCAAACCACTTTATTATGGGAAGCTCAACTGGAGTCAAGCAACCGGCGGTGAAAACAGCAGAAACCGAAACTATCCGTACATCTTGGGATTTGATTCAGCAGCGCATTGATCATTTCTGGAGGCGGTGGGCTAAAGAGTACCTACCGACGTTAACTACGCGTACCAAATGGCTAAGTGAGACAAAACCGGTTCAATGTGGAGATCTCGTGATCGTTATTGACGAAAGCAGAAGGAACGGATGGATACACGGGCGGGTCCTGGAAGTTACAATTGGCAGAGACGGCTGAGTTAGGCAAGCTTTGGTGCATACACCTACTGGACTGTTTCGACGACCGGTTTCTAAATTGGCTGTGCTGGACGTAGCTGAACGGAGTAAGGTTGAAAATACCACTCATCCTCACGGGGAGGGGAATGTTGCCACGACCGCAGAACCAGCAACCCGGCTCGAGGCGCCTCTACCATAAAAGCTTGAGCGAAAAAAAGGTTCACTCAAACAACACTAGGTGCGCGTCGAGTTGACAGATGAGAGCAATACGTGTTCTAATGAATAGAGTAGCCAAATGAAAGACTACAAAGAACTGACATAGAACTATTTACAGTTGCTGGAATGTGTTAGGTTTTTAATCTTAATTTTCCCAAATTTATCATTTATTCGTAAGTTATGATTATATAATATAACATTATTAATACTAATTATCCTACTCTACTACTACAGTGTAAAATATTCTTGAGTTCAACCTGAAGTTTATGAAAATTAGTGGTTTGAAGATTGTGAATGACTTCGGGTAGGTTAGAAACATCTAAATTTTGAATACTAGAAGATAATTATATTCCTATACTATCGTAGCATACTCATAGATACTTACAGGACAGTAGTAAGAAGTTTGGTGGATTAGAGAGGTCTTACTGACGATGTTATAGTGCACTGTATAATGTAGGTAAGAATTTGCCCTGAATTAGTACACAAATTTAATGAATTTATCTTTTAGTTTGCAGCATATAATAAACCTGCTGTCAAGAACAGTGCGAGTTTTGTTCAATATTAACACCTTGCTTGGAGCATAAGTGGAGAGGTTAATACAACTAACATCGACTTTCGGCCAGTGACTTGTAGCACATTATTGACAGTTGTCAACTTTGTCATTTGCCTTTCTGTTGCCGACCTATTGCGTTTGGGGGCAAATCAGGGCGCATGATTGTTTTTGTAAAATATCACAACATTTTTTAATGATTCTAGTGTTACATGCTAGTAGATTACTCTAAAAATAGAGATATCAAGATATAGAGTGAGAATGGCGCTGCCGTTGCTCCCAAAACATCTTTGCTGGCGTCTTATAGGGATGGAACTGTCAAAGCGAGCAAAAGCTATGGGATTTGACAGATCTATACTCGACATGATGTCAAATTAGAACAAAGGGAACACCAGCGCCATTCTTCATCTATATCTTAATATATCTATTATTCTAACAGGTCGAGTTTAAACATGTAAACATTTTCTTGCGTTGGGTTAGATTTAGTTATTGATACTTTCTTCAGCGGTTTCGAGATATGATGATTTTGCAATTCCGCCCATTAAAAATTGTAATCTAGAGTTTATTATTTTGATTCATATTTTTGTAATATTGAATCTCTATGCCCCGAAAACCAGATTGAATTGATTTTAATTATGGACCAAAAATGTGGTAAGGCATTGAACAGTGTCCGAGTGAGCCCCATCACCACCCGAAACGAATAACTATTTTACTGAAATAAAATATAAAATCATCGTTTCTCCGTTATTATCACGTTTTTTTTTTCATTGCATATAGGTTACTAACTTAGGTGGTGTAGTTCTAAGACATCTAAGTCATTCACAAAGGAATTAGAAAAATGCTTACAACTTTGGACTCATAAGTTTGAAAAAATGCATAAAAAGAGCACTGAAGATTCTCTGAAGATTTGGCTCTGCAGAGCGGTCTCTCAAGAGGTAAACCAACGAGAACTAGGTGGGTGAGCTCGAGAGCACAATTCATTCATTTCACTCGAGAGCGTGTTCTCACATTTTCACCACAAATGCTCTCAAGAGACACCCTCTAACACTTGGCTTGTTTTGCACTCATCGTAAGTGTGATGATTTTCTTGCCAGCGCAGCAACTGGCTCATCCCCAGAGGAGGCAAGCAATATGCATGTGAGAGGCGTACTTGGGTGAAATGCCATGTATGCGCTAAAAGTATGTAGCACTATCCACCAAAAGCAATGGACCGCTCCAATGTGAACGAATCAGGATTCACTTAGCACACGGAGTAAGCAATTGCAAAATGTAAATTGAATTTTAGGCTGAAGGTTTGCGCCCACAAAATATTTGGGTGGCCAATATATTATCGAAAAAGAGAATCGATTAAGATAAACCGGTCAATACAATTACGTCCTTATGGTACTAAGCGCGAGAATGAAAAGAGAAAATCGATCCTTGTAGAAACGTCCTTACGCTAGTACTACGCGAAACCTACATTGTAAGTAGATCATCGTTAACAGTTCGTAGAACCTTACAGGCCTGTATCTTTTATGAAATTACAATCCCTTTGGATCCCCCTCGTAATAATTCAATAACAATTCTCCTCAGAAATAATTCAAATTTTCCCTTAGAACTTCTCCAGAATGCTTCTGGAATTATTAGTTAGTTAATTATTATTTAGTTTTCTTATCAAAAATCACTTTATTTATATGAGAGTCTGCTTCGAACTTCGGCTCTGGACGGTTGGGTCGAATCTTTGTTGAATTCTATTCTACTATCGGGCATAGCATTGGTTTTGTTAGCAGAAACTCACATTGTTGAAATTGAAGCCTTTGATCAATATTACATTCCGGGATATAATGTTGCTGCTTGTTTATCACATTCTAGACATACTGGCGGTGTTGCTATTTATGTCAAAGAATCAGTTCAATTCAATCTTCGCCACAACGAAATGGTTGATGGTAACTGGTTCTTGGGCATAACAGTTGTACGTGGCATGATGATGGGTAACTATGGTGTTTTATATCACTCTCCCAGTTCTAGTGACCAGCGTTTTATTGAAATTTTAGAGAACTGGCTTGAGGTATTTCTTGATTCGAGTAAATTAAATATAATAGCTGGTGACTTCAATATAAATTGGCGTGATAATAATAATTCGAATCATTTGAAGCTTTTAGCTAACTTTTTCAATTTAAGACAAACGGTAGATGAATATACGCGAATTTCCAGGCACAGTAGAACTTTGATTGATCATGTTTATTCTAATTTCGATTCTGTTTGTTCAGTTGTCGATACTGATTTGAAAATAACCGATCATGAGACAGTAGGTATTAACGTTATTGAGAATAACTTGAATAATAGCGATGATTTTGTGAAATTGAAATCCTCCAGCAATATTCAAAACAGGCTGTTTCTAACCTTGTTCAGAGAAGCGTGGATTTTCCAATCGCGAGCGGTAGTTTAGATGAGTCTGCAGCTGTTCTTACTAATACCTTGAAAACGTGTACAAATAAGCTAGTTGAACAAAAATTTGTTTCTTTGAAGAACTCGAACAGCTGGTACAATTTGGATCTTTTGCGTCTTAAACGCAAGAGGGATAAAATTGCACCAAAACTCTTGTAGATCTTATAGTGATAATCATTGGAATAAGTACACAATCGCACGGAATAAATAGTCACAATCCATTAAAAAAAAACTCGTTGTGAATATATACAGAGGAAAATTGATCAACATCAAAACAACAGCAGAGAGTTATGGAAAATTTTGAAATCATTATTGAAACCTAGCAATTGCAGACCGCGGTCCATAACTTTTGAAGGCACAATAGAACAGTCTGAACAAGCAATTGCATCAAAGTTTAATGATTATTTCGTCAAAGGCGTTTCATTGATCAACCAATCAATTGAATTGGTCGATGAACCTGATGAATTAAACCAGCCAGTTAATATTAATTGCAGATTTGAAAGTTTTCACCCGATCACAATAGATGAGCTTAGAAATATTTGCTTTTCCTTAGGAAAAACGGCTGGAGTAGATAATGTTAATGCAAGAGTTATTCAAGATTGCTTTCATGTCATTGGTCACACTTTACTGGACCTTATTAATGAATCATTGCAAACTGGGCACGTGCCTGAAGTGTGGAAAGAACCGTTGGTTGTTCCGATTCAAAAGGTTGCTGGGACGATTAAAGCCGAAGAGTTTCGTCCTATCACCATGTTGCACACATTAGAGAAAATTTTAGAGCTTGTTGTGAAAGGCCAGTTGTTAGAATATTTGAATAGTAATTCTTTGTTGATTTCGGAACAATCTGGCTACAGGGAAGGCCATTCTTGTAAAACCGCGGTAAATTTAGTATTAGCAAAATGGAAAGATAACTTAGAGAGTAAACAAACAATTTTTGCTGGATCTGAAACGCGCTTTTGAAACAATTTCTAGGCCCTTGTTGTTGAAAGCATTAAAGCGCTTTGGAATTTCGAGTACTGCATACATATGGTTTGAAAGCTATTTGTCTGACAGAACTCAAAGGACTGTTTTTAATGATTCTGTTTCCAGTCCCGTGGGGAATGACCTTGGTATGTCCCAGGGAAGTGTATTAGAGCCCCTTTTGTTTATTATGTATATTAATGACATGCGACGTGTTTTACGATTTTGTGACATTAATCTGTTTGCAGATGACACTGTGTTGTTCATTGCAGCTAAAGATTTAAATGAAGCCGTTACCCATTTGAACGAAGATTTGCGTTTTCTAAGTAGATGGTTGAAATGTAAGCAATTGAAATTGAATATAAGTAAAACAAAATTTATGGTAATTTCACAGAATCGAGTAAATGAGAATGTCTCAGTTACGATTGATGGTGAGACAATTGATCGCGTTCGGGAGATTAAATATCTTGGCGTGATTATTGATGACAAGCTAAAGTTCAACGCTCACATTGGCAATGTCATCAAGAAAATTGCCAAGAAGTATGGAATTCTATGCCGATTAAAAAACGATTTAACTACTTGCAGTAAAATACAGCTATACAAATCAATCATCTCCTCTCATTTAGAGTGTTGCCCTTCCATTTTATTCTTGGCCAACCAAACACAAATATTGAGGTTACAGCGTTTGCAGAATAAAATAATGCGCTTGATTTTTAAGATGTAACAGATTCACTTCCTCGACTTTTATGTTAGACGCTTTACAATGGCTTTCGGTGAAGCAAAGAATTGTGTATTTAACTATGGAGTTCATTTTTAAAGTAGTTAATGGTTTGCTTCCTCGATATTTGTGTGATCGAATTGAAAGAGGAAGTGATTTGTGCTTCACAAAACTCATTATATTTTAAAGGAATAAATGTTTTCAATTCGATGCCAAGACACATTAAACGTGCACCAACACTTTCAGAATTTAAAAGACTATGTATTTCACACGTTAAAACTGTATTCTGAGCAGCAAGCGAAATTTTTTTTTTTCAAATATTTATGAAGATTGTACCTGACGATGTTTTACTATTATAAAACGGATTATTTTGTGTACACCATTTCTTGTACATTTATGTTGCTTTTTTTTGTAAAAATGAAGAATGTATCTGACGAAGTTCTTAAAAACGGATTATAATGAGTTGGCTATTTTATTTTTAAAATTTTATATTTTCACGTTTACAATTCTACAATACTCACTATTTTGTTCGTCACAGTGATGATGATGGAAATTTGTATAATGTTGTGTTAGTTTAAAAAAAAATAAAGAAAGTAGTCTACAATTGTTTGAGCCTCGCGCGCGGTATACAGATATGATGGACTTCTTTTTGAATTCGTTAAAAAAAAAAATTGGCCTTTGATGCTTTAGATGGTACTATTAAATAGTAGCGAGTTGTCTGGCTGAATGTCGGGGAATTCTTCGTCAATTCTTTTGTGGTTGAAAGTAAAAGTTTGACTAATGCCGGTCCAGATTTTTTTCGGTTTGGAAACATTCTTGACATCCCTGGTGAGATATTCTTGGCCAGCCCTAAACTAAGCTGGCGGCTCCATTAGTGTTGGAACTGCATTGGCTCTGTAACGGGCAGGATCGGATATTGGCTTGTCTTTTGATAATGTCCTTTTACTGGATTCTGTGATCTGAATTGCAACAGAATATCCTGATCGCTGGGAATACTTGCGAATTTTTGTGGTTAACATCAAAGCTTTTCACGATTATGTCGCTGTGAAGCAAATGGATACTTTTGAAGAAATTTATATCTGTAGATGAAATCAGTTCGTTTTTTTTTTGCATAACTGGTTTGAATTGTTACCAAATTAATTATCTTAGAGATAAAATCGTCTAGCTCAAACCTTTGTAGGGGTAAGGGCGGGACAATCATCATCATCATCATCATCATCATCATAGCGTTTAGGTTATCTATTCTTCGGTGGTACGAGTGATCGAGTGTGCCAACAAAAAAGAACAATAAAACTGCAACATCCCAGTGATTTTTCGTGGAAGTGCAAGGGTGTTCTAAGCATTAAATAAAGTGAGTATCATTCAGTTTCAACATTAGTTGATGTTGATTTGATAAGACACAAATTCAACGCCGAATGCAACATGAGGTATGAAGAAGAACAGGAGAGATGATATTTTTAACATCTCCCAGTAGTTAGGTATAGAACGGTCAGTTGAAAATCCGTCTAAACATTGCTTAACAAACATTAATTAAACTAAACAATAGAGGTATAAAAAAGCAAATCAAAATTCTATCAAATTTTAACACTTTTTTCCGTACTTGCGTACAATTTTTTTGAATTTCGTATTTTCTTGCATCCTTCCTTTTCAATTACATTTAAATTTATTTTTTGGAATTTTCAGAATTTGGAATTTTCAACTGGTTGTTCTATACGTAACTGCTAGGAGATGACAGAAACGTCATCTTTCGGTGTCTTTTTTCATGTTGGATTTCTTAATAGTTAATAGTGTAATGCCATGGATGCTTTAACTTGATTTAATGAATATTGCCAGGACCAATTTCATCAAGATAGGCTTATAACATGTTTTAAGCTCGAATTTTCCGGTCATTGAACATACCAATCATGCCGATATCTGCTGATTCGAATAATAATGTACATACAGATTAATCTTACTGACTTACTTTTTAATCGTAAGCAATAGCGAACCTTATTCAACTGCAACGTTCTTTTTTAGATTCAAAGCTAAGCGACTGTTTTCATGCTCGCGTCCATACGAACAACGCTTTGTTTCGACCTGCCTAATGAAACCTCCGGGTTAGTCAACTAAGTCCAATCAACGACGGGTATGCTATCTGAAACATTTCGAAAGCTCAAAAGACTCCCCCCGGTCTATTTATATCTCATTTTCTTGCTCTAGCTTAAATTGCTCCTGGTTTACATTGTAGGGAAAAAATAACCGGTACTCCCACCTACCTTAAAATGCCTTCGTTTGATTTTCATCTCGATAAAAGGTACATAAAGGCAAAACCTACCGCACACCACCCGCAACGATCTCTAGTTGAAAAATCTTCACAACTCGATAAAGGCAGCAAAAACCAAAGTTTCCTTCATCACAACAACTTGCGGCCCTGTGCACTTTCCTCAGGGTTCTGCCCACCCACTAACTCGTCAAGCGTCAAACAGCTTACAGTCCAGCATCGATTCCGTAGATATATCGGATAGTACCTACGCTTGTATCGTATCGCTTCGGACCAATTTTAACTCTCTTTTTTTTGCTTTTTTTCTCTCCTTTTATCCCAACCAGTCTCCGTGTAGCAATTTTTATAAATCTTTATAGAGTTTAAAAACAAATCGACTTCCATTAAACGAAATTGGGAAAATAAAAACTTGTGGCGATGAGCAAGCACCCGAGAACCGTACAGCAATGCGATAGAAAGTGCTTCGGCGTGCAGAAGACTAATAGATTTTCGCCTGAAATATTATCAGGGCATGGCACAACTCTGAGCTTGGAGTACGAGGAAGTGGTTATCGATTTTTCTTCAATGTTGCGGTTGAGAAAAAAATGGTGTTTCAATTCCTTGAATAAACGAATAAACGAACCAAAAACCAATATTGGTCTAGCGGCTGTGTGGTTAAGAGAGGCCCATATGGTTGTCAACCATAGCTCATATGATTTTGACATTTTTGGAATATCTGACAGTAGAGATTGTTGATGTTTATTTTATACAAACTTCGTCGCGTACACGTAGAATGTTATCATGCGTATTTGCGAAATGAGAAGTTTTATAAAACTTTGAAATACTTCATTTATTTTACTAACCTGTTTCCCTAGCCGCTTGAAATCAAAAAAGATCTAACCAAAGTGCTCTCTCACTGAGAAATTTTCTGCTGCCGTGTTTCACATCGAAACAGTTCGATGGCCGCCAATCGGATCTCTTTTCTAAGTGGTAATATGCCATATAATTGTTGTATGACGTGCTACCACTTAGAAACAGAAACCCCACCTACAAAAATTTGGTTGAGCTTTCGTGGAATGCATGAAATGGATATGATGGATATTGATTGCAATGAAAATTTGGCCACTCCTCTCAGGGCTTCTGGAAGCTACTCCGAGGTTATAAAATGAACCACATGGTCAATTTGATACAGTAGCCATACTTTTGATGAGAACCTATACTTTTGACTGATATGAGTAGAACCTACTCATATTCGGATTCTTTAGTAAAAGCGTTTGGATTAAATATCAGGGACAGGCTTACTTGCTGTTATAGTCAAGCCAAGACCTGGGATATCCCTTGCTGTACACAGAAGTCATCACCAAATCACATGATTCATGGCATCTTTTGTCTGACTCACAGTAAGGGTTGCCAAATGCACAGAATGACACAGATTTTTATAATTTTTATTTTCATACAGATATATGTTTTCAAAGAATATAGATTTTAAGATAAACTAGAATTTTTTGAATTGTTGGCATGCTTGTCCACTGAAAAACCTCAAATTTAAAAAATGAGTATATTTTAGGATCCAACTTTTTATCAATTCTACTTTCAATGTGCTGTTTTAAACCCTTGAAGCAAAATAAAACAATTAACACTAACACTACAGTGAATGATCACAGTCTGAAAGTCAGTTTGTGTGAGTGCCCCCAAATGATTTTTTGAGTTAATTATTTAAGAAAATTTTATAGAATTTCTCAGAAATTCTATGAAAAATTCTTAGACATTCCTTGAGATATTCCTTTCGGTGTTTCGATAGGTATTCTTTCAGGTATTTTTTGTGGCATTGCATCGGCAGTTTTTCAAAACTTTCTTGTGATGACATTTTTGAAGGTATCCCTGAACTTGTGATATTTTGTAATTCTAAAGGAACCTCGGTAGGGCACCTGAGAGAACGGCACAAAAACAATGAGGTAATTAATTCTGGGACAAAATTCTGATTTGTTGGAGAAATATAAGAAGAATGTTTTGCACAAATTTCATAAACTCGCATATTTAATTCATAACTTTTAAAATTCCGCAAGGGGTTTTTGTACAATCATTTTTTTAAATTTTGTCCAGGACGTCTGCAAGGATTCTTACAAATAGTTCTCCAGAAATTACTTCAATAACTTCTTCAAGTATTCCGCTCAAGAGGAGTTTTCTTTTTTCAAAGTTTCGCATGAGATTGTTCCACATATTTCGACAGAATTACCTGCAAGGATTTAGCATAGCATTGCATAGCATAGTATAGCATAGAATATTTGTTCATAACGTCGGGGGAGTCATCGAAATAAGCCTGTGTACTTCTACTTAACATTTCACCAAAAATGTTGAGTGTCGTAGACCCGCTTCTTTCTGCGCACCTGGCCATATTCTTACAACTGTTTAAAAATTGATAATTGTCTTGACATCTATTGCCGAAAGTTCTGGGAACTCAAACAACCTTCATAGACGATCAAGAGATAAAAGAATAGAGAGTTTGAATATTTTGTTTGAAGAATGGTTTTATATGTTCAATATAGTTCACCTTTTATTAAAATTAATTTAAATTGAATTTAAATTGAACCAACATCGGGCCGGAGTGGGAAAATAACGTTCATCATTTCATTCAATGATAAATACTTACATATATACACTAGCCTGGGACACGGACATATGGAAGAAAAAATTTCGCTCCCAACTAATTTTTGGGAGCCTTTTTGGGTCCTATAATAACTGTGCAAAATTTCAGCTCGATTGGTGGAACTATATTTTAGCGCCCACGGTTTTAATTTTACATAGGATTTTCTATGGGAAAACTTTATTTTACTGAGAAAAATCTGGCGAGGTGACCCGTTGTCCTCTAAAAATATGTCAATCCAATCATTCTCGTGGAAATTTTCCACGAAAACTTTTCTTTGAAGATTGCAAAGCGATTCGACGATTGTGGAAAAAGTTATTAAGCTAAAACTGATAACCATCTAAACGAACGGACTGTTTTTTCTAACAACACTGCCACCTGCAGCATGACGTCTGCGTCTGCGCGAAGCAACCACATTGTTGTGTGGCGTTCACTCAGCATGGAGGAAAGCCGTTATAATGCGCATAGAACAGTTTTACAGTTGACACCGTTTGAACAAATTTACAGAAAGCTCCCGTTGCAAGTTCGAATTACAATTTGTTGCTTTGAGAGATTGTAACAGTTAACAGCAAAACAATGTTTACGGCGAAAAGCGTCGATTGCTTTGATTGGCCTAGTATTGTACGCGTTTAAAGCAAATATAATGCCAACAAACAGGGAAGTACCTCAAGTGATATTTTATTATAATTACTTGAAGCATTATGCCATCCCAGAGTGCATCGAAGAAGTGGCTAAAATGGTTGTAAAGTTAAAATGGTTGTAAAGCTAAATGAAGTATTGAAGTCTGAGGAACGGCACATTGACTGAAAGTTTTTGAAGTAGGATTTACGTCTCTCTTTTCTATTCCTGTACAGGGGCGACGTTCTAAAATTTCTGCAATCGAAAGCGTTACGTGGGTTTGAAGATTTTGAACGATAATATCTCCTCTCTGGCCCACAGAAATTTTACGATAAGTATTTCATTCGAAAGGTAGAACATCAAAGCTGAATCCCTGTTGCAAACTTAATTCATTACATTTGTTTAAACTAACTAAAAAGTAATTAAAATAAAAATGTCTGAACGCACAAAGCTATTGGTCGAAAATGACATCATATTTGCGCCACGCTAATTGGTTCATCCTGCCACAGTTACCGTGCCAGCGATTATAAAATATGTGGAACGTCCGACCAACCATCATATCGAAGCCATCAGAGTTGAGATCGAATCTGCTGTCGGCCCTATCACCATAATCGTGGCCTATTATCTCAAGCAAGCCAGCACTGCCAACGGAACAACAACGGTCCTACGAAACAACATCCGCAAGCTAACTCGGAGGCAGGGGCAGTTTATCATCGCCGGCGACCAGAATGCGAAACACGAAACCTGGGGGAACACCCGCCGCAACCGAAACGGCATCATTCTACAGGAGGACCTGGAAGAGGGTCATAACACCATCCTGGGCCTGGATTCCCGAACCCGGTTGAGCAGATCTGGGGCCCACTCGACAATCAACATCTTCCTCACCAACATGGAGAACAACATCGCCCAGCCGGTCGTGCACCAGGAGCTCAGCTCGGACCACTATTCAGTGGTGGCCGAAGTTGGCTCCTCGGTCAACAGGCATTGAATCACCAGACGGAACTACTATCGCGCCAGATGGGAGAGGTTCCGACAACACATTGACGACAACATCGATTTCGACATGCACATTGAGTCGGTTGATGACATCGAACGGCAGATGCAGAGCATCGAGCAGGCGATCTCCCAGGCCCGGGAGCAACATGTCCCAGTAATAGAAGAAGCTGCCGTTAGCGAGCTTGTGAACAACAACCATCTGAGTTGTGTGTTGTCTGGTGATCCGTTCGCTCAAGGCTTGGTTCCGTGGCGGAAAGTTACCGGGCTATAGACGATCTCGAAGCTACTCTAGTACGTCACTTTGCACACGATTGTGGTTCGTTTGCGGAAGGCAAGGGCTAGTCCTCACTGTATGCGACTGTGCTCAGACAGTTTGCATACATACAGAGGTGGCTGTGGTCAGAGAAACAACTGATTTGGAACAAAAACCATTTTTTTTCACACGTTTGTGGTTGTGTTGTGGAAGGTAAGGGCCAGTCTCACTGTATTCGGTTGTGCTCAGACAGCTGATATGCATATAGAGGTGGCTGTGGTCGGAGAAACATCGGATTTAGTATATACAGAACGGTTGCTAGTGGATTGTGGCTAGGTAACGAGTAGAGCCGTGGGATCAGTGTTCATATGATCATCTAGCAGCATCTTTTGTTACAAGCTTCTCAACAACAAAAACAAAAAGTTCTCAGTCGTTAACGTCCTCTCTATGATAGGGAAGATGTACCTATATTAATCTCATCACTTTGCAATTCGTCCTACTTGAAATAAAACGATATACACGTGACAGGATTAGTTAGTAATGTTTGTTGTAGTTATATAACGTAAGCAAACATTATTAGAAAACGAAACCGATCCTTCAACTGCCCAATTGTTTGATTCATCGTAGGATGAATATAGGAACAATGAGATTAATATGGGGGCAGTTTCCCTACAAAGTCTCATCATATTATCTGCTGGTTCTCTACACCTGCTCAAGTGTTTTGCATGCCGTATTTTGTTCTGTCTCAAATATCATCTCCCTCTCTGTACTCTTTTTGCTAGATAGCTATTAGCATGGAAGGTGACATTGTTTGCTGCGCTGTCTGCAAGAAGCACCAAACAGACGCAAATAAGATAATCTCCTGTATGTATGACTTTTCTGCCGCACATTTCAAGAGCAGGAATATTATCGGTAGTGCTATTAACCGAGTGAAATCGAACATGTACTTCTGCACCGCTAGCTGCTCTGAGATTTACAAATGGATCGTTGAGAAGCAGAATAGCAGATCTTCCATGTTCAACTCGCTTGCATCCGAGTTGAAAGATACTGTTGCTAGTGTTGTTGCCGACCAAATGTCTCACGTGAAAACGGAGGTCCGTTCAGTAACCGCTTCCATTGAGAAATCGCAGGAATTTCTTTCAGCGAAGTTTGATGAAATTTCATCAGATTTCAATGAACTCACAACCGAAAACGAAAACCTTAAGCAACAAATTTCGGAACTCTCGAGGTCTCAATTAGAGTTAAAAAGTGTTGTTCAACAACTGGAGGTTAATGTTGATAAGTAGGATTGTAAAGTAATGTCTAATAACGCTGTTTTGTTAGGGCTCCCAAACGTTGAAAATGAAAATACCATGAAACTAATCGATAAAACCTTTGTCCGTCTCGGAGTAACCTTACCACCGAATTCGATCTTATCGGCTTAAAAATTGTATGCTAGCAGCAAAGCAAACGTGGCAATCCCCATTCAAATTGTTTTTAGAGATAGGATTAGTAAGGAAATGGTTCTCTCTCGCAAAAAAGAAATAGGAATGCTCCTTTCAACCAATACTGATCACACTTTTCTCGTGAATGGTAAAACAATGAATGTAACAGTGAGGGATGAATTAACCGAATTTTCCATGCAACTGCTTCGCAAAATGCGAGAATACCAAGATCCACTTAAAATTAAATTTGTTTGGCCAGCTAGAGGAGGGGGAATCTTGGTTAAAAAAGATGAAAATTCCAAACCAGACCTCATAAAAACCAGGGAGGATCTCCAAAATGTGATTGAGCGTTATTCTGTGTCATCCAAGCAAACTCCGTCGCCAAAGCGTAAAAATAATGACCAAAGTTTAGTTAGGTTTAGTTTATTAATCATTTATTTATTAATTTCATTACCTTATGAGTTTCTGTATTTTAAATGTATGTCAATATGGCGCAGTCATTAAATAGTGTTCATGATCACATCGATGATTTTAACACGTCTTATGGAATGGTTTGTCCGAAACATTTACGTGTCCTACAGTGGAATGTTCGGAGTTTAAATGACTTCCGTCGTACGATTTTAATATCTTGCACGATCGATTGGAAAATTGTCTCAATAAAAGCAGCTACAACCGCCATTGTCTAATTTTTGGAGATGTGAATGTCCCAGTCAATCTGGTGAATCATAATTTTATTCAAACATTCAAAAACCTTCGACAGTCTTACAGATTTATACTGATCATTGCATTATATTGTCAAACTTCAAAATGCAATTTGGAACTGATAAAATAGAACTATCTAAAAAAAATCATGACAGACTAGAAATCGAATTCAAAAAATAAATCGAGCTCCCATTCAAGATGTAAATACCCGCAAAAAAAATTTTCAAATTAAAAAGCAATATTGCAAAATTGTACTGTAAATATAACAAAATATGCTAATCTTAGAGGTACAAAATGCCCGTGTATGAGCCTTGATTTATGGATGCTCATAAAAATGAAAAATAAATATCTCAAAAAATCTCCTGAAGACCCCAACAATCGTCATCTAGCTGAATTATTGAAACATGTGTCAAGAAAATTGGATTCGGCGAAAAAACATGCAAAAAATATATATTTTGAAAGACTGTTGAGTAATACTTCACACTCCAAATTGTGGAAAAACATCAATGCCATTTTAGACAAATCACAGAAAAAGCAAAAGTTATCTTTGGTATTTAATGGCATCTATACAACTGACAGTAAAACAACATGTGAAGCTTTCAACGAACACTTTTCAACTGTTGGTTCAACGTTGGCAGAAAACATTAGCTCGACGAACAGAAATCCACTACGTCATGCAGAATCGATTCCAAGCTCAATTTTTTTTGCAACCTTCATGTGTTAATGAAATTGTGCTGTTGATTAATAAAAGATTTTAGAAACAAAAAAGCGTCCTGGTCTTGATCTTATATCAGTACATATAATAAAAAATAACGTTGTTACTTTCTCTGGGATTTTATCTGCTTGTTTCAATTTAATTATTGAAAGAGGTGTTTACCCCCACTTTCTTATAACTGCGAAAGTTACTCCTATCTTTAAGTCAGAAGATACTTCAAAACCGGATAACTATCGACCTATATCGACTCTTTCAGTTTTCAATAAGATATTCGAAAAAATGTTGATTACTCGCATACTTCGATTCTTATATAGACATAAGATTATTTACAACATGCAGTATGGATTTCGTCATGGAAGTAGCACAACTGTTGCTATAACTGAACTTGTTGATTAAATTCTTGAAAAAAATGACTCCAAGTGTTATGTAGGAGCATTGTTTCTGGACTTAAAGGAAATGGGATTCTTTAAGACCAATAACAACTGGGGTCCCCTATTGCTCCCCTATTATTCCTAATTTACATAAATGACATAAGTAATATTCCTCTTATTGACACTCCTAGACTTTTTTGCCGACGATACAGCTCTGTTTTATCCTCATGTCAATGTAGGTTCAATAATGACTAGTATGGAAAAAGATCTTCAAATTCTCCAGAATTATTTTCGTGATAATTTACTCTCATTAAACTTGTAGAAAACCAAATATATGATATTTAGATCGCTACGAAAACTCCTTCCTAGCGTTCCAAACTTAAATGTGGGAGGTAACACCGTAGAGAAAGTAGAGTCATTCAAATATCTGGGAGCTCATATGGAATCATCTTGGGATTCTCACATTAAGGAAATTGCGAAGAAAGTTTCTTCATTGTGTGAAATTTTGAAATTTGTGAGCTGTCTTCTTAATCGAAAAGCTTTACTTATGTTTTATTTTGCACATATACACTCCCAGTTGAGTAATTTGATTATTGTATGGGGAAGAACTTGCAAATACAAGCTAGAAAAACTTCAAATACTACATAATCGATGCATTAAAATAATCTATAACCTACCATGTATGTTTCCAACAATTCGTTTGTATGTAGAACTTCCCCATGAAACATTGCCTGTTCGAGGCTTGTGTAAAGAGCAAACATTACTCTTATTCCACAATGTGCTACATAATATAGGAAGTATCAACAACTTAAGTATAAACCTGACATCACGATTACACAACACCAGACAAGTAAATCATCTCTCACGGCCTCGTGCGTACTCGAACTTTGGTCAGAGACGGTTCAGTTTTGTAGGCCCAGCCAAATATAACATTCTGCCAAGAGATATTTACGTGATATACAATCGTTTATTATTCAAATCGAGAATTGAACGTTATTTACTAAGCCAAATACCCGCACTCATAATATAAATTTCTCTTTTTGTGTTTCAAATATACAATTATATTTGCTTGTCGTACGCAGTTTTAGATTTAAGTAATTTGTTCGTTTGTTTATTAAATAATATTTTAATTTTTATTCTTTTGTTTTACAACTGTGCTTCTTTAAAAGGATACTTTATCCACTAGAAGCACAAAGTCACTAGAAAATAAGAAGAATGATTAGTAATTTCCATTTAATTCGAACTACCTTTATTGCTTATCTTGACAGATACGCGTATTTCTAGACAAAATCGTCAAAAGGTCGAAAGTAACAATTGTAAACAATGACTTAAAACGGAAATTTCCTGGATATGCCAGGTTGCTAACATCTATATCTACTACCGACGGGAAGGTAAAAACTCACTGTATCTGTTTATGGTGCTATTTTGTTTGTAAGAGCAAGCAGATCCCAGAAAAATACGCTCAAAGTCATTGTTTACAAATGTTACTTTCGACCTTTTGATTATTTTGTATAGATTTCGTCTACAATGTGCAGACTTCTTCAGTGTCGTGTACTAATACTCGACTGCAGTCGAGTATTAGTACACGACACTGAAGAAGTCTGCACATTGTAGACGAAATACGCGTATCTGTCAAAATAAGCAATAAAGGTAGTTGGAATTAAATGGAAATTACTAATCATTCTTCTTATTTTCTAGTTACAGGTATTCCACTAAACAGCTCACACTCTCCATAATTCAGCACAAAGTCGTTTTTGTTAATATTAGTCTCTCAGTTCTAGTTTCCAAATCAATACATGCCCAGCCTTTTTATTCTAGCTTATTCTTATTTCATACAAAGCTGAGTTCTGAGTGTCCACTACCAGGGGGCTCAATAAAGAGTCTTTTGGTGTGGGGGAGCGCGAAGGGTCACTCAAAAAAAAAAAAGTCCCAATGACTTCTCGGAAGAGTTGGAGTTCTCAGCTGACGAATTGTTGACCTATATCAAAGCGTCTAATAACATGAAGGTCTCAGGTTTCAATAAAATCATGAACTTGGAGCTCAAGCAATTGAACCCGCAGTTCTACGTACATCTGTCGTTGATTTTCTACCAATGCCTCCGACTTGGCTACTTCCCCTTATGTTGGAAGTTAGCCAAAGTCATCCCCATACAGCAACCTGGAAAGATCCTTCCTCTTCCAAGAGCTATAAACCAATCAGCCTTCTCTCATGATTAGCCAAGCTGTTTGAAAAAGCGATCTACCGTCGGCTTCTCTCATCTGCCAACGAGCTGAACATCTTGCTCGACTAACAATTTGGCTTCCGACGCGGACGTTCAACAATTCACAAATTAATCGAGTCATTAACATCCTCACACGGAACAAGTCTGTTTCTAAATCATCTTCCATGACACTTCTCGATAACGAGAAGGCCTTTGATAACGTGTGGCATAATGGCCTGATGTACAAGCTGAAAAGATACATTCTTCCTATCTTCCTGCTGAAGATAATTAAAAATTATTTGGCGGCAGGAAATTCCGTGTTTCGCTGCATGGTTCAGTTTCCGATGTATACTAGGTCCACTCCTGTTCAACCGTTTCACCTCGGACATACCCCCGCTCCCTGAAAATGGATCTCTGTCGTTGTTTGCCGATGATCCCGCAGTGGTCCACAATGGTAGGGTAGCAAGAGCGTTTGCAGCAATACTGCAACGAAGCCTGAATGTCCTGTCAGAATACTTCACTAAATGGAAGATCTATATCAACGCAGCAAAGACCCAGGTCATCCTATTCCTACACTCAAATTCTCGTAGACTTGTTCCGCCTGAGGATAGTAAAATACGACAGAACAACACAACGGTGGAACGGACAAATTCAGCTATCTACCTTTGCGTTTCCCTAGACAGCAAGCTGATTTTCAGGGAACAGGTTGACAAAACTGTCACAAATTGTAACGTTCTTTTGAAGCTACTGTACCCATTGATCTACAGAAGGTCTATATTATCCCTGAAAAACAAGCTTGCTGTCTACAAGCAAATCGTACTTCCAGTCATCGAGTACGGCATGCCAATTTGGGAGAGTTGCGCAAAAACACATCACCTCAAGCTTCAGCGTGTTCAAAATAAGTTCCTCGGAATGATCCTTAACACCCCTCCGAGGACAAGAACATCAGAGGTCCACTGTCTGGCCGAGTTAAAAATGCTCGACGATCGCTTTCCGGAATCTGGTTCTTCACCCTAGGATTTTCAAATTGTAGTTGTAGATGTAGATTAAGTAGGTTATCAAATTTTAACAAACAATGCCCCAAAGGCTGATCTGAAAATTAATTTAAAACATGAAACACACTAAACACTTTAAACATATAAAACACATAAATCAAAGCTGACGAGCACTTAAAAAAAATTTAAATTAGTATATAAGACGAAGAATGAACATAACTCGCTATGCAACCGTAAAGGAAAGGTTAAGGAAAAGGCAAAATCCCGCTTGAACCACGTCGGATTGCAGTTCCCAGTCGGTCGTATTCACCGTCTGCATCGGAAGGGCAACTATGAAGTGAGGGTTCGATTCCCGCTCCAGCCAATGGGACTTTCCGCAAGACGAAAATATCTTTACTGGTCCACTGGGTGTTAGTTGATCATTGTAATGTTCAAGGTAATTTTAAACATAAAATCCATTTAACACTTACAAGCACGTTGAACATTCAACAAACAAAATATTATTTTCAGTTAATTCAACCCGAACTGCAGTTTCTATAAATTTTCGTGGAGAACCAATAGTAAAGCCTCACACTAATAGCATAGGGTTTCATGGTTCTTTAGACTGAATAAAATATAGTAGAAATTTATTAATTCGATGACGTCTATTTGTTCACATTAACAAGCAGTCCTACGTCAACTTTTCAGCTATGTCACTAACATAACTCACCCTTTCGTTTTTCGAAGTCAGATTTGTATGATGTTACAATTATGTAAATTGTACCAATATTTTGAATTACAATGTTTAGAGTAAATTGTCTGAAAGAGAGATTTATTCGTTTCTCCGAGCATCTCATTTTGCAGAGCTTCAGGTTCAGCCTATATTTCATTTTTAGGAAGTTTTGCTCTACTCTCGATGTTTTCCGTTGGAATGTTTAAATGTTTAATTATTTAGATGAATTTTGTGCAAAAACATATAATCCCTTTTTAAAAATTACGCTTGTATACGCTTGGACCGTCAAAAATGCTTGGTTCACTATACCGGAAGCGCGTGCAAGCTATTCTATGCATATAATAACGGCGTTCCTCCATGCTGAGTGAACGGCCCACAACAACGTGGTTGCTTCACGCACACAGCAGCAGGCTGCAGATTATGCTGCAGGTGGCAGTGTTGTTAGAAAAAACAATCCAATGAGTCGTTCGTTTCGATAGTTATCAGTTTTTAGTAGCTGAATCTCTGCACGGCACGCCAGCGAGATCAACGATGGGTAGCTTTCCCCCAGCAGTTGATCCTCGGCAGCAATCATCACGATGTCCAGAACGCATCGCTCATGCATTCCGGGGATTCTTCCGATCAGTTCGAACAGGCTCAGCTGGAAGGAGTTGGTGAGCTGGTGTCGAAGTTAGCATCCAGGCACTTGTAAACCTCTAGATTGATGCAGATCCTGATTGTTGATGATTTTTAATTGAAGAAGCTTTTTCTTGGTGACTCCAGGATACCAAAAAGAAACAAATCAAATGAACTGGCTCTTTGATCAAGCTATGCATGCGAAACCACCCATTGTACCTGGAACAGTTTATGTTATCCGATACGATTCAAGGAATTCCAGATGATATAATGCCTTTGGAAGTTCTGCATCCATCAGTCACCAGATGGCAATCGTTAGATTCAGTTGTCAAACGGAATTCGGAACGGTTTTCGGAGCTCGTGTTGTTTTTTCTCGTTCCAATCAATCTGCGACACCAATCAAACCACACAGCGCATTCTCTGTCATCCATGACGTAGCCACTTCTTAATTTCTTTCTATTGCCGCTTATTAATAAACCAAACCGTATCTTCCAGTCAGAAGCTCCGTAATTCCCGAACACCCGAATTCCGAATCAGCTAAAGTCTCGCTAATGGTTCTCCTTGAAAAATATTTGTGAGGATGATTATGTAAAACACATGATGGATTTGGGAGTTACAGATTTCGAGAAGTTGTAGTTGTAGATGTAGATTAAGTAGGTTATCAAATTTTAACAAACAATGCCCCAAGGGCTGATCTGAAAAATAATTTAAAACATGAAACACACTAAACACATTAAACATATAAAACACATAAATCAAAGCTGACGAGCACTTAAAAAAAATTTAAATTAGTATATAAGACGAAGAATGAACATAACTCGCTATGCAACCGTAAAGGAAAGGTTAAGGAAAAGGCAAAATCCCGCTTGAACCGCGTCGGATTGCAGTTCCCAGTCGGTCGTATTCACCGTCTGCATCGGAAGGGCAACTATGAAGTGAGGGTTCGATTCCCGCTCCAGCCAATGGGCCTTTTCGCAAGACGAAAATATCTATACTGGTCCACTGGGTGTTAGTTGATCGTTGTAATGTTCAAGGTAATTTTAAACATAAAATCCATTTAACACTTACAAGCACGTTGAACATTCAACAAACAAAATATTATTTTCAGTTAATTCAACCCGAACTGCAGTTTCTATAAATTTTCGTGGAGAACCAATAGTAAAGCCTCACACTAATAGCATAGGGTTTCATGGTTCTTTAGACTGAATAAAATATAGTAGAAATTTATTAATTCGATGACGTCCATTTGTTCACATTAACAAGCAGTCCTACGCCAACTTTTCAGCTATGTCACTAACATAACTCACCCTTTAGTTTTTCGAAGTCAGATTTGTATGATGTTACAATTATGTAAATTGTACCAATATTTTGAATTATAATGTTTAGAGTAAATTGTCTGAAAGAGAGATTTATTCGTTTTTCCGAGCATCTCATTTTGCAGAGCTTCAGGTTCAGCCTATATTTCATTTTTAGGAAGTTTTGCTCTACTCTCGATGTTTTCCGTTGGAATGTTTAAATGTTTAATTATTTAGATGAATTTTGTGCAAAAACATATAATCCCTTGTTAAAAATTACGCTTGTGTACGCTTGGACCGTCAAAAATGCTTGGTTCACTATACCGGAAGCGCGTGCAAGCTATTCTATGCATATAATAACGGCGTTCCTCCATGCTGAGTGAACGGCCCACAACAACGTGGTTGCTTCACGCACACAGCAGCAGGCTGCAGATTATGCTGCAGGTGGCAGTGTTGTTAGAAAAAACAATCCAATGAGTCGTTCGTTTCGATAGTTATCAGTTTTTAGTAGCTGAATCTCTGCACGGCACGCCAGCGAGATCAACGATGGGTAGCTTTCCCCCAGCAGTTGATCCTCGGCAGCAATCATCACGATGTCCAGAACGCATCGCTCATGCATTCCGGGGATTCTTCCGATCAGTTCGAACAGGCTCAGCTGGAAGGAGTTGGTGAGCTGGTGTCGAAGTTAGCATCCAGGCACTTGTAAACCTCTAGATTGACGCAGATCCTGATTGTTGATGATTTTTAATTGAAGAAGCTTTTTCTTGGTGACTCCAGGATACCGAAAAAGAAACAAATCAAATGAACTGGCTCTTTGATCAAGCTATGCATGCGAAACCACCCATTGTACCTGGAACAGTTTATGTTATCCGATACGATTCAAGGAATTCCAGATGATATAATGCCTTTGGAAGTTCTGCATCCATCAGTCACCAGATGGCAATCGTTAGATTCAGTTGTCAAACGGAATTCGGAACGGTTTTCGGAGCTCGTGTTGTTTTTTCTCGTTCCAATCAATCTGCGACACCAATCAAACCACACAGCGCATTCTCTGTCATCCATGACGTAGCCACTTCTTAATTTCTTTCTATTGCCGCTTATTAATAAACCAAACCGTATCTTCCAGTCAGAAGCTCCGTAATTCCCGAACACCCGAATTCCGAATCAGCTAAAGTCTCGCTAATGGTTCTCCTTGAAAAATATTTGTGAGGATGATTATGTAAAACACATGATGGATTTGGGAGTTACAGATTTCGAGAAACATCTTTGAATTATATATCGGATAGCAGCAGGAGAAATGCTTGGATACGGAACTCTCGATGACACCAATAAGTCGGACTTCTACTCGATCTGCTGTGCTTTACATAAAAAGTTTATCAAACAGATCAATAAGCGCTTTGATCTGAACGATCCAGTTCTGACTACTGCATCGTTGATTTCAAGAAGCTGCAAACTTTGAAGGAGTTCAACTAGATTATTAAATAATATCCGAACTTCTTTGAAAACGATGAGGAACAGATCATCAAAAAAGATTTTCGTGAGCTGAGAACGGCAGCCATCTGCAAGGACATCAAGGTGGAAGTATCGGATGACTTGGAAACTTGTTTAAAAAAAAACTGCAGATAGGAAGCTAACTTTTCCTTTGCTAAAAAAGTTCGTTGCGAACTTCCTATTATTCCGCATTCGTCGGCAGAGGTGGAGCAAGTTTTCTCGCAAAACAATCTGAATAAGACCGAAATCCGGAACCGCCTTAGTACGAACACCGTGGATACCATTCTACGGACCAAGCGTTACATGGAAGAGAAAGGAAGAGTTGACCAGCTAACATTAACTTCTAACTAAAATCTTAATTCAACATATTTATGTACACCCAAGACAACAATTATTGATTGTTAATTTCGCTCCAATTTTGTTCATCTATCCTTGAAAATTAAGTAATCGAAACAAAGACTTCATGATTCATTATAATGTCAATAGGGCTTAAGTGCAATGATCGATTTACCCCAATAACATGAATCCCTCGTATACTGATCCGTTGTCCTGTAGAAAGAAGATCCGTTTTGCTGTAGTTTGATGTAAGGAAACCGATAACTGCACTTAAGCCCTATTGAAAAGACCGTTCTGTATCGGCTAATCAAAGCATTCAAGCATCTGAAAAGCTTCCATTCTACTTTTACAACACAAAGTTTGAAGCAAAGATTTTTGCCAAGACTTTCTGCAGTTAAACACAGATAAAAAATATATTTTTGGAAAAAAAAAAATCAGAGATGGGAACGAAAAATAATGTAGCAACCATGCTCAAAGTCTGCGGAGGGTCCGTAAGTTGCTTTCCACTTGCTCGATCCACTTTATTCGTTACACGCCTCTTTTTGTACTGGAGCCATTTTCACCCGGCTCTCGTCCGATATCTTGATGACTTGCCCAGCTCATCATAGTCGAACGATCTTGACCCCGAGCAACTCATGCAATCCATTCGCCTTCTCCACGGGCCGTCTTCTATCTGCATTCCACCGTAGATCGTACACAGCACCTTCCGTCCAAAGACTTGGTGTAGGGCGCGTAGGAAATTTGGACCGACTACACACTTAGATTTTTTTTACAGAAATCTGTAAAAGTTTACCGAATTCTCAACAGCTGAACGTTCGGTAATCCAATTAAACGGATTTCGGGTAAATTTAACCGAAATCTGGTAATTTTTTTACAGATACATGTAAAATTTCACCGAAATCCGTTAAATTGGATTACCGAACGTTCAGCTGTTGAGAATTCGGTAAACTTTTACAGATTTCTGTAAAAAAATCTAAGTTTGTAGACTTTTGTCAACCTGCAGCCAGATGTGTGTGTGTGTGTGTGTGTGTGTGTGTGTGTGTGTGTGTGTGTGTGTGTGTGTGTGTGTGTGTGTGTGTGTGTGTGTGTGGGTGTGTGTGTGTGTGTGTGTGTTTTAATTTTTCTCATTTCTTTCTCCCTTTGATTCAAAAAACTAAAACGTGCTGACACTCAAACCTGTTTCGATAGTAGACTTTTGTCAACATGCCTAATTGAAAAAAGAGGCTCAAATGAAGGGGCTTAAAACAGCATAAAAAGGCTTAATATTACGAAATTGATAACTTGAAAACGATTTTTGATGAAAAATAAAAACTCAACTATTTGTTTTTTTTTTTTGTTTGGCGTAGGACTTAAAGGGCGAACACGAAATTATTGCACCACCGAAAATGTCATGCCAATTTTCTTATAATGTTTAGAATCAAACCAAAATTTTAGGGTTACAAAATTATATACATATATTTACTTCAAAAATCAAAAGAAAAGTTAATCGATGGAGCCTTGAGTGTAAAATTGAACGAATTTTCGCTTGATGCCCTCCATCAAAGTCTTTACAGTGTCATCCGGTACCAGTTTCTCAGTTTTTTTTTTCATTTTCTTAACATGTCCTTCTCGTCTTTGACTGTCTTATGGCTCTTCCGAAGTTCCCGCTTCATCATTGCCCAGTACTGCTCCACCGGGCGCAGCTCCGGACAGTTTGGCGGATTCATGACCTTTGGAACAAAATGGACAGAATTGGCCTCATACCACTCCAGGACACTTTTAGAATAGTGGCATGATGCCAAATCTGGCCAAAATAGCGGAGCTTCGTCGTGCTGCTGCAAGAACGGCAAAAGGCGCTTCTCGAGGCACTCAGATTTGTAGATCTCGCCATTTACTGTGCCCTTTGTCACGAAAGGCTCACTTCTCAGTCCGCAAGAGCAGATGGCCTGCCAAATGAGATATTTGGAGGCGAACTTCGACATTTTCTTCTTCTTAAATTTGTCGTCCACATAGAACTTGCTCTTGCCGGTGAAAAACTCCAACCCCGGAATTTGCTTAAAATCGGCTTTTATATACGTTTCGTCGTCCATCACACAGCAGCCATATTTTGTCAGCATCTTCTCGTAAAGCTTCCGTGCCCGAGTTTTAGCCGTCAATTGTTGCCGCTCATCGCGGTTTGGGAAGTTCTGTACCTTGTATGTATGTAGTCCAGCTCTCTTCTTTGCATTCTGGACGTAGCTCTGCGACATGCCGATCTTTTTAGCCAAATCACGGCTTGAGACGTTGGGATTTGCTTTAATCATCCGCTACACCTTTCCCTCCGTCTTTTTGTTCTCCGGTCCCGGTTTTCTTCCAGCTCCTTTGCCGTGGTCCAACGTCAACCGCTCCTGGAACCGCTTCAACACTCTGGAGACGGTTGAATGGTGAATGTTCAACATTTTTCCCAACTGCCGGTGCGACAGGTCAGGAAATTCCAGGTGTTTGGAAAGAATTTGTTCTCTCGACTCGCGTTGGTTCACCTCCATTTTCGTTGAATCGAAAAACACGACTTCGAGTTTGACAGCATGTAAACAATACACATAAATGAAAAAGTGTGCAAAATTTGGTTGATTTTTACCCAATGGTAAAAAAGTTACGCCCTGTTGAATGTGTCGCAATAATTTCGTGTTCGCCCTTTACGTCTCTCTTTCTATTCCTGTATAGGGTCACCGTTTTAATTTTTTTGAAATCGAAAGCGTTACGCGAGTTTCGAGATTTTGGACAATAATACCTTCTTTCTGGCCCACAGAATTTTTATGATACGTATTTCATTCGAAAGGTAGAACATCAAAGCTGAGTCCCTGATGCTAACTTAATTCATTACATTTGTTTAAACTAATTAAAAATTACTTAAACGAAAAATGTCTAAACGCACATTGGTCGAAAATGACATCATATTTGCGCTCTGATTGATTCATACTGCCACAGTTACCGTGCCAGCGATTATCAAACATGTTGGGACGACCGACCAACCATCAGTTCTCGGTGTGCATCCGTATGCGATAGACGTGTTCGCCGAGCACGTTGGTAGAAAACGGCGCCCGTGAAAACAAGAAGACCAGAATCCGCAACGACGAGGAGCTGAAAAAACTTTTCTCCGGTGTGACCATTTCACAAAGTGGCGTCCTGCCAAACGTCCTGCAGCCCAAGAAGACTGATAATTTCAATCGCGAACCATGTTTCCTCCGTAAACAACTAAAATCCGTCCTTGTTAGGACGATCAAATTTACCGATTAAATAGTATGTTTGATTGAAATTTCTCTTGAGCTCATCGAAATTTTGATTACCACGCGCCGGTTTAACATGGCGTTGCTTAAAATGCCGCGTCCCGGATAAAGTTGCCAAATCAATCGCGCAAGTCATCTTCGTGGTCAAGTGGTTAGCGGCGTCACCCGTCGCTCAAGCGATGGCCATGAAGTGAGGGTACGATTCCCGCTCCAGCCCGTGGAACTTTTTGCAAAACGAAAATGTCCATTCTGGTCCACTGGGTGTTAGGTTAAGTTGTTCGTTGTAATTCGCTCTATGTTCAATGTTCAGTCTGTACAATCTCTTACTTGGAGAAAAAAATGCAACATTGGTTGTGGGCAAAAATGCAACACAGCAATTTGCGCTGGAAAATAAAATATGTGCGTGAGGTTGTGCAGTGGTATTAGTTGCTGTGTGACATTGGAGGTCGAAAATTAGATGGCTCACAAAAAATAAAATGTGTTTCAAATTTAACCGAGATTCGAGCCATGGCCTTTGTCGTGGTGGCTCTTGATGTTTACTTTTTGATCTCGTTAGAGAGTTGCGATAAATGGAATAGAAACCCAACAGTTGGTTAGCTTGGCGAGGCACTCAGCGGTGCTTCAATGGAGGAAATGGATATATTTTCTACACTTGCATGGCTTTGTTTATTTCATGAAACGCTTTGTTAATGATCAGGGAAAACAAAAATAGCACATGGCGGCAGAATTCCAACAGTGGGCAACAGCGTTGCGGCAATCCGGGGGTATCAACTCAACCATATTGAAATGTTGGTGATGATTGAAAAAAGACTCAACGGTTGCTTCGACTGTCGAAGTACTAAACGGGACGGCAAAATTTGTTTCGATCTGTTTATGTCTGCCAGCCGGTTGTTTACATTTGCATGGCTGCGTTTTTACCTTAAAACGCTTTGTGGATCAAGATGGGCTTCAAATGGTGAGTTGACAACTTCGAAGGAGGTCGCAACCGACCTCTGGTCCTCACAAGTTCCTACCTCACGCCTCATATGATCACAAAAGACTGCCAGCTGAAACATGGAGACGCTGGTTGGCGTAGCCTGGGCAATGTTGTTTCCATTTTCCATTCTCATATCAATTAATGATTTCAGCAGGCTTTGGAATCATTTTTGCATTCCAAAACCATTTATCTCTGGAGCCTGGAGCAACATGACATGGATAAAAGGCTGAATTTGTTTTTCAGCATTTCAGCATAACATTTACTTTGAATTTGCACTTCTGAACATTAACTACTATATTACTGGCATGCGCTTATGAGCAGTATAGGATTATATTTTAATACTAGCTGAACCCGGTGCGTGCGCTGCTACGCTTGCAACTAAATGAAGGAAAATTTAATATAACTGGCACGTTTATGGTTTTTTTTTTTTCGAAATGAGTTTTGTTTTCTTGAATAAGCAGGGGTTCAAACTTCTATCAATACATGCTTCTTACCCGAGAAATACACGTTTTGTGTTTAGGTAACCTGGATAATTCTCATTTTTGGTAGAAATTTGTGTTTCATTTGTATGGGAGCCCTCCCTTCCAGAGGGGGGGTGGTTTCTCAAACCACCATACAATCATTGCCTTCAAAACCCCCCACATGCCAAATTTGGTTCCATTTGCTTGATTAGTTCTCGGGTTATGATGAAATTTGTGTCTCATTTGTATGAGAGCGCTCCTTCCTGAGAGAGAAGGGGTCTCAAACAATCTTAAGAACCTTTCTCAGCCCCAAAAACCCCTTCATTTAAATTTTCACGTTGGTCGGTTCAGAGCTTTCCGAGTCTATAAGGGTCTGACAGACAGACAGACAGAAAATCATTTTTATGTATATAGAATTCTAGCCTCCTAAAACCCCCATATGCTAAAAAGGGTTTCATTTACTTTATTAGTTCTCGAGTTATGCAGAAACTTGCTTTTTATTTGTATGGGAGCCCCCCCCCCCTTCAAAATGGGGAGGAGTATTGAACTGGCATAGAAACATTTCTTGCCTCCAAAAACCTCAACATGCCAAATTTGGTTCCATTTGCTTTAATTTTTATCGAGTTATGCAGAAATTCGTGTTTCATTTGTATGAGAGACCCCTCTCTCAAAGAGCGGAGGATTCTCAAACCACAATAGAATCATTTTTTGCCTTCGAAAACCTCCACATGCCAAATTGGGTTCCATTAACTTGATAAGTTCTCAATTTATTCAGAAATTTGTGTTTCATTTGTATATAAGCCCTCCTTTCAGAAAAGGGAGGAGCTCGAGTCAACATAGAAACATTTCTTGCCTTCAAAAACCTCTACCTGCCAAATGTGGTTCCATTTGCTTGATTAGTTCTCGAGTTATGCAGAAATTTGTGTTGGATTTGTATGGAAACTCCCCTCTTGGCGGAGGAGTCTCAAACTTCCATAGAAACATATCTCTCCTTCAAAAATCTCCACATGCCAAATTTGGTGCCATATGCTTGATTAGTTCTTGAGTTGTGCACAAATTTGTGTTTCATTAGTATGAGAGCCCCCCTCTTACATTAATTATGCCGTCTCGAATGAACTAAAACGTCTACAGCAGAAACTTGTGTTTCATTTTTATGGGACCCCTGCATACAAATTTTCACGCCGATCGGTTCAGTAGTCTCCGAGCCTATTAGGGTCAGACAGACAGACAGACAGACAGACAGAAATCCATTTTTATATATATAGATTGTGTTTAGTGGTATTAGGATGAGATAAGCCATTTATTTCAGAAAACATCACACTGGGCTCTGGGATCACTCCAGTTGCTATCAAAGAAATGTAACTAGAACAATATAAAGATATGTTTTAACAACATGTCTTAGAAAATAATATCTCTCATTGAAATTATAGTTTTGATATTTTCTGTTCTCAGCTTTTCCAGGACTAGTAGGATATTAATACATATCTAATTATATTTTTTCAGTGACAATCCAGTGCATGTCAGATATGTTTTGTACATACCTATTCTGGCAACACTGGTGAAGGGAATAATGAACCGGTTCTCACCGATCAAAAAATGTATTGTGGTATTATGAGCTTCAGTCATTAGAGACAATAGATCAAAACGACGATACACAGTTTGGTGGTAATAAAATATTGTTCTTCAATTAAAGCTAAAAATTCCTTAAAAGTAGTGAATTTAGTATCGAGTTATGAAATTACGTGAGTGTTAAGAATATGACTTAAACTTATATTCACAACATACAGTTAAAAATTAAGGAGTTAACTAAATCTATTTTCATCTTCTAGTGTCTATGGAAAACATTGGCTTAAATCTATCTTAAATTGAATTATATTATTTCTATCGAATTTATCTATACTTATCTGGCATAGTTTGATCTTAAAATAGAAGTTTAAACTATTGTGATTATGACTAAAATTATCAGTAAAATCAGTTAATGAAACTAAATAATATAACTTGAACTTAGGCTAGGAACGAAACACACAAAATCCATTGTCCGCAGCACGAGGATTACAGAATCAAACTACTTCTTGTAAGTAAATGTTACATTGAAAACATACAAGTTACTAAATAAAAAATTAGTTTTAGCTGCTAGAAAAGCTGCTGGGAAAAATACAGTGTTTCTGGTCCCGGTCCGAACAATTTCTAAAAAAGAAGTAAAGGACCCAACCTCAAAGCGATGATGGATGAGTACGCAGATCTTGAGCGTAAAAAAAGATCTTGAGCGTAAAGCGTATTGAGATAGAGTTGGAGTTCAAGAGAAAACGTCTGGCCATGGAGAATCAGATGAGAGAGAGGGAAATGTAGTAAGAGAAGGGGCTGCTTGAAGGGTCACTTGCACGGGAAAAGGAGCATTTTGATCGGCTAAAGCTAATGAGACTGCAATATCGGACGGAGATAGATCAGGTTCAACAGGACATAAAACATCTGAAAACCGCAGATGATGCTGGTGAAAACCCCAGTGCTTCAGATCAACACCTAACCTTCATGGGTGAAGGCTCTAAAATAACACCCATCAAGACCGCCGATGAACCAAAAGTTCCTGTTCTGCCAAACCCGAATCTTAAGCAACGGGGTAAGCACGAGTCAGAAAGTGATAGCGACAGAAGTGGTGATAGCGACAGTAGTGACGATAGCGATGAAACATCGGACAGCGAGTCTACAGAAGATGAGTCGGGTAAGAAAGAACCGGGTTCTGAGCAGAGGAAACAATCCGTCAGAAACGAGAGAGCTGGGTCAAAACCGTCCAAGACTCAGTTGACGGCCAGAAATGGAATCACGAGGAAACTACCCGTATTCACCGGACGACCCGAAGAGTGGCCGTTATTCATTGGAGCATTCGAAGCATCTACAGAAGCATGTGGTTTAAGCGACATTGAAAACCTTGTCCGCTTGCAAGAAAGCCTGAAAGGTCCAGCGTTAGAAAGCGTGCGTTGGCAACTCCTACTGCCGAAATCCGTACCCAGAGTTGTTAAGAAACTTCGTCAAATGTACGGTAGGCCGGAACAACTTCTTCAGTGTCATTTGGATCGGATTAGAAAACTGGACGCACCGAAAGAAGACAAACTCGCTAGTTATGTTCCTTTTGGTAACGCCGTGGAACAACTGTGCGAACACCGAAAAATGGCTGGACTGAAACAGCATCTGGTGAACCCTCTTCTAATTCAAGACTTGGTAGATAAACTACCTGCCAGCGACAAACGCGAGTGGGTGCGGTATAAGAGGAAGAAAAAGTCGGTTACGTTACGTACATTTTCCAAATTTATCTCGAAGATCGTAGCTGGAGCCTGTGAAGCAAATGTTGCGTTGGACATTAAACCAGATTCGAAGATACTTACGACAACAAAAGCCAACAAAGGCACATCGAGAGGAGCAGTCTACAATCACAGAGCTGCAGAAGCTACCAGAAAAAGCAGCAAAAATTCAAAAAGCGCGCAAAAGCCATGCATAGTCTGTCAACGCGCGGATCATCGATTGAGGTACTGCGAAGACTTCAAAAAGCTTCCGCCGACCGATCGCATCAAGCTGGTGGAACAAAAAAGGCTTTGCAAGGTGTGTCTCAATGACCACGGGAACGCGGAATGTAAGTTTCAACTACGGTGTGATGTTGGGGATTGCCAGCAACGCCACAATCCGCTTCGGCATCCCCCCCCCCCTCCCCCCAAACTACAGTAGCTATTAATGCACATGTGCGAGTAAACAGTTCAATACTTTTCCGTATGCTGCCCATTATTCTGCATTGTGGGCAAAAGTTTGTGAGCACTCTGGCATTCCTTGATGAAGGGGCGTCGGTGACGCTAATTGAAAAGCATTTAGCAGATGAAATTGGTTTACACGGCGTGAATCGTCCATCGACAATCAAGTGGACTTCTGACATTTCTAGAATTGAAAACGATTCCGTTTGTACCAATGTGTGGATTTCATCTCCTGGCACGGACGACAAGATTTTGTTGAAGACAGTTCAGACGGTTAAGGAGCTGCTTCTTCCTCGGTAATCGCTTGAAGCCACGGAGATATCTGATCGATACACGTTCCTACGTGACATCCCTCTCCGTTCATATCACAGTAGTCGTCCGAGAATTTTAATCGGACTGAATAATATTCACGTTATAGCACCAATCGACAAACGGCTTGGTGGTCCTGGAGAACCGATCGCAGTTAAATCAAAACTTGGCTGGACCGTATTTAGGCCGCAAACAGGAGAAGCATTAAGCGAAGCCTTTTTTGGTCATCATCATGCAGTGAGCAACCATGCAATACACGATCTTTTGAAAGACCACTACGCTCTCGAAGAATCTGCGGTGGCTGTGTTTCACGAAACGAAGGAGGAAAAGAGGGCCCGTGACATCCTAGAATGCACAACCAGACGCATAGGAGACCGCTTTGAAACGGGGCTCATATGGAAATCTGATATTATACAATTCCCGGACAGTTTCCCGATGGCTCTTCGGCGCCTGAAGTATCTGGAACGACGTTTAGAGAAAACACCTGATCTGTTCGAGAAAGTTAAACAACAAGTGATCGAATACCAGCATAAAGGGTACGCGCATCTGGCAACGACTGAAGAATTGGCAAAAATTGACCCTCGCAGGATGTGGTATCTCCCATTAAACGTAGTCATCATCCCTAAAAAAAACCCGGCAAAGTCCGCCTGGTTTGGGACGCTGCCGCGTCTGTAAACGGCGTTTCTTTAAATTCACAGCTTCTCAAAGGGCCTGACATGCTAACTGCGTTGCCTAAAATAATATGCCGTTTTCGGGAGCGACCAACAGCTTTCGGTGGGGACATTCGTGAGATGTACCACCAGATGATGATGCGTGAATACGACAAATCGGCACAACTATTTATCTTTCGGATGAAACTCACGGACAAACCAGAAGTCTACATAAGGAGTGTATCGAATATAAGCTATTCACATACATTTGCGTTGTACGCATGTATTTGTGATGGTTTTTATGCTCTGAACACTGCATTCTGTGCGTTTGACTGTCATCTTTCTTTTGTTTACTTGTTTGTGCGGTTCAAATTCTGCGTTTTCAAAATGTCGCGTATTGAAGAGGAAGTGAAAATTAAGGATCTGGACACATGGCTAAGTGAGAAGGGTATTACTATGCGAAAATTGGCGAAGCGGTTTGGAATTCATCATGCGAGTGTTAAAACCATCATTAATAAGTTTGGGGAACACTATTCTTTGGATGAGCTACCAGGAAGAGGCAGAAAACCCGGTTCTTCCAACCCGAAACTGGAGCAGAAAGTGGTATCTCTAATCATGAAGAACAAATCAATGTCAATACGTGATTTGGCCAAAAAAGCAAGAACGAGTGTCGGAATGATCCAGCGTATCAAGAGGCGAAACCACCTGAAGGCCTACAAGAAGCAGAAAATCTCGAAACAAAGTGCAGAACAGAAGAAACGAGCAGCAACAAGGGCCCGGAAATTGTATTCGCGTCTTTTGCAGCGTCCGGATGCATGCGTTCTTGGACGATGAGACCTATGTAAAGGAGGACTCAAAAACCCTTCCAGGTCCACAATACTTTACTGCCGTCGTTGGGGAGGATGCGATGCGGACAGGTCGATTCAAGTGGAGAAATTCGGTCGAAAGGTACTGGTATGGCAAGCAATATGTTCCTGTGGTTTGAAGTCAACCATTTTTTACACTACCGGAACTATAAATGCGGAAATCTATCGATCTGAGTGTCTCCAGAAGAGATTGTTGCCTTTATATAAGAAGCATAGTACACCTCCACTGTTTTGGCCGGATTTAGCGTCGGCTCACTATGCCAAAACCACTCTCAATTGGCTTGCGGAAAAGGGTATAGATTTCGTTGAGAAAAATATCAATCCACCAAATTGCCCTCAGCTTCGACCCATCGAACGTTACTGGGCAATCGTGAAGAGGGTCTTCAAGAAGACTGGTAAGGCAGCTGGGAACATGCAGGAGTTCAAAAAAATTTGGGCTCAAGCGTCCAAAAAATGCGATGCAACACTTGTCCGGAACTTGATGAAGAGCATTCGATCCAAAGTTCGAAAATTCGTGAAGGAATAACTTAAATTTCATCCGGTCTTCATTATGTTCAAGTTTAACCTCGTACAATAAAGGATCAATTTTTTGTATGAATAAAATATCGGTTTCCAACAAAATTTGAAAGAAAGTTTGTGGATAGCTTATTCAGAAGAAGTGCTTCGCAACCTCGGTAATCAAACATATTTAACCGAGATACTTCTGACGCAGGATAAAGTCACTGAAACGGAACGCGTCTTAGGGATCACGTGGAATCCAAGTGAGGACATCTTCTCGTTCTCAACGAATCATCGGTAGGATCTTGAAAACTTTCTCGTAGGCATAGAAAGGCCGACAAAACGAATTGTTCTCAGCTGTTTTATGGGGTTTTTGACTCCCAAGCCATGTTTTCCCATTTCACGATTCACGGAAAACTTATTATGCAAAATTTGTGGCGGTTGGGCTGTGAATGGGATGATGCAGTTGATGACGATACCTGGGCAGATTGGAAGCGCTGGACTGAATTGTTGCCGATCGTAAAAGAGGTACGAGTCCCTCGGGCTTACTTTTGCCGTCTTCGATCGGATGAGGTAGAGTCGCTTGAACTGCATGTGTTCACAGACGCTAGTGAACATGCGTATGGAGCAGTGGCGTATTTCAGAGCAGCGGTGAGGGGTGTTTATAAGTGCGCATTGGTAATGTCACGGTCCAAGGTAGCCCCACTAAAAAGGCAATCAATACCTCGCCTGGAACTATTGGCTGTAGAACTTGAAGCTAGACTATCGCGCACAGTTGAATCAAGTCATTCCCTACCCATCCACCGCCGATTCTACTGGACGGATTCACAAACAGTGCTAAGCTGGATTCGTTCGGATCAACATAAATATAAGCAGTTCGTTGTCTTTCGAATTGGGGAGATTCACGAGTTGACCAACTTGGCGGACTGGCGCTGGATACCAAGTAAACAAAATATCGCTGACGTCCTGACCAAATGGGGACAAGGACCACCCCTTGAACCAAACGGTCCGTGGTTTGCCGGTCCGCGGTTTTTGTATGAACCCGAAGATTGCTGGACTACTCAAAGACTCCCACCGACCAACATTGGTGAAGAAATGCGTGCCAATCTTCTTTTCCACGACGCAACAACTCAACAAGACTCGCATCATAAGAGCAACAGCAAACGCACTCCGGTTTATCGAAAACTGTAGTCGCAAGCAGAAAGGTCAACCAATATGGACTACAAAGGCAACAGAAAACCAAGCAAGGATGTTAAAGGCACAGTGGCGCCACATCTGCTGTCCGGCTCAACAAGAAGAGTTCCAGAAAGCAGAAACGGTATTGTGGAAACATTTTCCTGATGAAGTTTGTACATTGAAGAGAATTCATTCGCAACTTGGACACGTGACGTCGAGGATCGGAAAGTCAAGCTCATTGTATAAATTAACTCCAGTTATGGACGACAGCGGTGTGATCCGTGTTGGAGGCAGACTTGAAAATGCAGCGTTTCTCCCGTTTGACACAAAATATCCAATTATTTTTCATGTCGTCTTTATCACAAGGAGAGTGATTCAACATTATCATGAGCAGATCGGACATGCAAACCGCGAAACAGTGTTCAATGAACTGAGACAGCGTTTTCACGTCCCAAAATTACGATCCGTAATTCTTAAAATTATGAAGACTTGCGTTTGGTGCCGTGTCTATCGATGCTCTTCTCGAACTCCCAAAGAAGCTCCATTACCAGTTCCACATGTGACAGCCCATCTGAGACCGTTCAGTTCAGTCGGAGTAGACTACTTGGGGACGATAGAGGTGACCATCGGCCGAAGAAAGGAAAAAAGGTGTGTTGCATTATTTACATGCTTGGCTGTAAGAGCAGTACATGTGGAGGTGGTCCACAGTTTGACTTCTCAAGCGTGCCTAATGGCAATTCGAAAATTTTGCTGCAGAAGGGGTGTTCCAGAAGAATTCGTATCTGACAACGCCACAAACTTCAGAAGTGCTAGTAAAGAGCTAGCGAAATCCATCAACGACGACTGTGCTGATCATGTCACAAGTTCCAGAACAAAATGGACCTTCATTCCACCCGGAACCCCACACATGGGAGAGGCCTGGGAAAGAATGGTCCGCTCAATAAAAGAAGCTCTAAAAGTCTTCAATGATGGCAGAAAAATGACCGACGAGATCCTGAGCACGACTTTAGCAGAAGCTGAGGACATGATTAATTCTCGTCCATTGACTTATGTCCTTCAAGAGTCTGCCGAAGTAGAAGCAATTTCACCAAACCATTTCCTGCGAGGTACGGTACGAGCCGAAGATATGGAGGTTGATCAGGTCGTCGGTGTTGCAGAAGCACTCCGAGACGTTTACAAAAGGTCACAATACCTTGCCAACATAATGTGGACACGATGGTCAAAAGATTACCTACCATCTATAAATCATCGAACAAAATGGTATGAAGACAACGGTACGATACATATGGGCGATCTGGTTTTCGTAGTGGATGGCCGCGTTCGAAAAAACTGGACAAGAGGGATAGTCGAGGAAGTGTTTCCGGGATCGGATGGAAGAATTCGACAAGTTAGTGTAAAAACATCAGGAGGTATCTTCAAACGAGCGACTGCAAACTTAGTTGTTTTGAAGATTAGAGACAGTAAATCCGGAACGGCTGGGAGTTCCGCACCGGAGTTACGGTCGGGGGAATATACTGGCAACACTGGTGAAGGGAATAATGAACCGGTTCTCACCGATCAATAAATGTTTTGTGGTAGTATGAGCTTCAGTCATTAGAGACAATAGATCAAAACGACGATACAAAGTTTGGAGATAATAAAATATTTTTCTTCAATTAAAGCTAAAAATTCCTTAAAGTAGTGAATTTAAATTACGTGAGTGTTAAGAATATGATTTAAACTTATATTCACAACATACAGTTAAAAATTAAGGAGTTAACTAAATCTATTTTCATCTTCTAGTGTCTATGGAAAACATTGGCTTAAATCTATCTTAAATTGAATTATATTATTTCTATCGAATTTATCTATACTTATCTGGCATAGTTTGATCTTAAAATAGAAGTTTAAACTATTGTGATTATGACTAAAATTATCAGTAAAATCAGTTAATGAAACTAAATAATATAACTTGAACTTAGGCTAGGAACGAAACACACAAAATCCATTGTCCGCAGCACGAGGATTACAGAATCAAACTACTTCTTGTAAGTAAATGTTACATTGAAAACATACAAGTTACTAAATAAAAAATTAGTTTTAGCTGCTAGAAAAGCTGCTGGGAAAAATACAGTGTTTCTGGTCCCGGTCCGAACAATACGCATATTATGTTCTCGTATTGACTTACTGTAGCCGCTTTTCATATGGTCAAAGAAATTTAATTGACTCTAAAAATGACATGTACAGCATTCAAGTTGGAAATTTGTAATAATAGCATTTTTGTCTTCTATGATATTTTAATTTTTTTATGGGGTCTGCTGTCTGGTCGTTCAAAATGAACGGCATGATAGCTGCTGCTGCTTGCATCGAGCCTGAGCTGGCGGTTGCTACGTTTGAGGAAGAATATTGACGACGGAAAATCTGAGCAGAAATAAAGTGCCAATATCTAGAACTAGATTTTAGAACAAAATACCAAAACCATGCCAAATTGAATTTTGATTCGGTGTGCAGGCTTAGTTTGTAAATGAATTGGTGCAAGAAGAGTGTATTAGACGCAGATATCCGACACGTCGGCGACGGCCGGCTTGATGTGGGCGAGTGCCGACTGCAGCAGCTACGGGTCCAGCAGAACTTGGCCGAGATCTAGGACATCGAGGAGAGCTGGTTTGCAAAGCAACAAATAATTTATTTCTACCAAATTTTGAAGACAATATCTAATATCCTGTTTAATTCTATCTATTTTGTTTTGTTTTGATTTTAGTTATGCTTGTCTCTTTTCAGTCACATTGGAGCGGCCCCTTGGTTTTGGCGGAAAGTGCTACATACTTTCATCGTATCGTTAACCAAAACGAACCCTGCTGCTAACCTTTCCCCAACTATCCAACATCCCAGTGATTTCTCGTGGAAGTGCAGAGGATTTCTCGGCTTCCTCCAAAGCGACTTGATCAGCATTCGGGCACGGCCGGCGCCGGTATTGCTTTATAATGGGTCACCAGTTTGTACACATTTAAGATGTATGAATCATGCTCATGCTCATGCTCAAAACGCTTTGTGGATCAAGATAGGCAAAATTGCCTTCTCTGAACCACGTGGATTTATCAAGATATGATTGCAAAAACTGCAATTGTGGATTTATCAAGATATGATTGCAAAAACTGCAATTGCATTTTTTGCCACCGTTTCAACTTTTGGGTGTAGTATTACGTGCTGTCAAACACCCAGGCCGTCCTGCAGCCCAAGATGACCGAGAAGAAAATTTTCAATCGCGAACCATGTTCTCTCCGTAAACAACTAAAATCCGTCCTTTCCAGGACGATCAAATCAATTTGCCTAAAAGCCGCGTCCCGGAGAAGCTTGCCAAATCAATTGCCCACGTCATCTTCGTGGTCAAGTGGTTAGCGGCGTCGCCCGTCGTTCAAGCGATGGCCATGAAGTGAGGGTTCGATTCCCGCTCCAGCCAGTGGAACTTTTCACAACACGAAAATGTTCATACTGGTCCACTGGGTATAGGTTAGTTGTTCATTGTTATTCGTTCTATGTCCAATGTAAATGTAAACACAAAATCCATTTAACACTTACAAGCACATTGGACATTCAACAAACAAAATATTATTAACAGTTAATTCGACCCCAACTGCAGTTTCTATAAATTTTCAAGGAGAGGCAAGTGACAAATTACAAGGAAACGGGCGGGCCTGGGATTGAGCTCCCGACCATCTGCTCAGTAAGCAGAACGGGTAACCACTGAGCTACCCAGCCACTATTTGTTTTAGCAATTACAAATTAACTTCTTATAGCACTTTCCATTTTGAGAGTTTGTTGTTATTTTTTAATTAGAGTGTAAAAATTAGATTCGAAATTTCATGATCGATTTCTATAATGTTTACAACTTGCACATAGGCCTATTCTTATGTTTCTCTAGATGTATAAAAGTTACGCACTCCTGGATTAGAGTCAAATATAGTCCTTTCAATTCTTTTTGAATTACGGAATTACTTGGAATGACAAAAGTCATACATTTAGATGATTCATTTGACATCGTGATAAAAAAAAACTATGGCATCCGAGTCATGAAATTTATACGCACTCCACCATTCCACGATTGCCGGTAATTGCCGTCGCGAATGTTTACGTACGCGTACAATTGAAAATTGAGTGTATCAAACGCATGAACCCGAGTTCACGAGACAGTGAAAAATTATTTCGAATGTGATAGCTAATCGACTACCATATCATTACCCAAGCAACACACAAGTTTTATAACGGTTGGAAATACTTTTAAATGACTAGATTTGGTTATAGAGAATCTTACTCAACATAAAAACATGAAGATGTGTTACTCGGGTAGTAACATAAGTGGGAAAAACAACTCATTTGAAATTTTCATCGCAAAACTGACCGAAAATAACATAAAAAATATGAAGAATAAACCCCAGGTGCACTTGAGAGAAAACTGTAAACATAGGGTAAACAATAGATCATTGCACGATGGCGTCATCAATGCAGTTTTGACAGTTCAGGGAGCTTGTTTACGTGAACCAAGAATATTTTCGGTAAGATTGGTTTGAGATTTTATATTCTAAATTTATTACGATTGAAGTAAAATCGCAGGAAAACAGACGCCAGTGCTTATGATAAATATGATAATTATGATTTTACATCATTTCCTGAATATAATCGTACAGAGTCCGGAAAAAGCCAATGAAAAATTTTGTTTGAGCGGTTCAAATTCTAACACCTTGTAAACAAGCTCCCTGAAGTGTCAAAAAAGTGAGGTTAATACATTCGGAGCAATGATCTATAGTTTTTATGTTCGCACTTTATTTTCGTCTCAAATACACGGTAATATAGGAAGAAGAGAGATGGAGTAAGCTTAGCCGCCTTACTAGCTGCCATTTGCCAGTAGTACTTAAGTCACAAACGGGTCATGATGCGTGCACAGTTTTAATAAAACATTGAGTTTTCTGAGGTATCTAATGCACATAAAATGCCAGACTTATCACACATTCATAGGATATTTCATTTAAATTCAAGCCAGATATCGCTTAAATCAGGTCTGTTGTATGAAAGATTGTCAAAAAATTCGTTGTTTACGTTTGCTTTGGCATGAAATTAAATGAAAGGAAATTTTAAGCGTTTGTTAAAATTCATAATTTTTTTTTTCTTGTTGCACTTGTTTTCTGAGAATAATAATTTTCTAATCATAGGTTTTGAACGAGATAATTATGCTTAGGTGCGATGATTGATAAACACCTATGGATTATCGTTAAATATGACTTGTTCAAATCAAAAACAACATATTTTTTTCATTCTTTCAAATCATGTATTACATTGTATCGTGGTGAGCAAAACAAAGTGGACTACATTAATAACACGAAAAATTCGAGTGATTTAATTTGAATACCTTCTACACACTTTTATCAGGCGCTGGATAGCCAAGAAGAAAATGGACATAGTTTTTGGCTCAGGAAGTATCAGTACATCGGTCACAAGCTTAATTTTTCGCCCTAATAACGTAACTCACTCGAACACACCCTCAAATATGCTGTCAAAATAACCCAGCGAATCAACACAAAAATTTTGCTGAAAACTTTACTTAAAGTTTGTTTTTATTCTATCTTAATATGTGTCACATATGCGGGATATAACGCACCTCCTGAACTCCAACAACCTTGAGGCCGACAAACATTCTGCCCCTGCTTCTTAAGCTGTCAAATAGTGAGCGGGCGCACGCGCCCATGTGGCCAGCAGGTTCTTGAAAGGTTGCTGGCTTCACAGGCTGGAACTACTCGTAGGTCGTCTTACGGGTCAATATAGGTAGGAACTCGATTCGAAGAACCTAACAGAAAATAGTTCAGAGTTATGGGGGGGTTCGGCTTCATTGTCTAGTGGAATGTCAGTGAGCGGTCTGGTATTCAGGATCATCTCGATCTCCATCAGCATGGAACGCAGAACTTCAGTCGGGAAGCGTGGAGTGTTGAACTCGTTCATTATATCCTTATAGCTAGTTCAAATCGGTACAATTTTTGAAATATATACATATGTATCTCTTTAAAATCAACTAAATAGACAATAATCCGAAAAAATGATGAACAAGAACTAGATACGCTGAATTTGAAACCTGGTGCCAACCCAATCCCAAACCCTTATTTTTACACATTGAGGATGTATGTAAGTCCCAAGTATCATATGTTGATTCTCTGTGTAGTTACAGCTAATCTGAAAATAACGGAGTAGCAAGCTGGGGCAATCAATCATGCTCTCTTGGACAGTCCTAGATTTCCTTAAAAACCTTGCCGATTTTTTTTTATATGTATATAGATATTTTTTTATATGTATTTTTTGATTTTGTTTATACGTATATAGTTGTGTTCTGTTTCTGCTTTCGTTTGGGACGGTTGAGAGTTTTGTTTCTTTCGCGCGATAGCCTTCTTCTCTACGGCATTGTAATAAATTTGCATTGTTCTTGTTTCATCAACCCGGTCGCTTTTGTTACAGCAGCAAAATGTGCGAGTTGAAAAATACTGTGCGATTTACCTTCGGCAATGGAGCGGATAAACCAGTCTTAGGCGAAGTGGCAAATTTCGTCAAAGGTTTGGATGTGGAGCTTGATGAAATTGAAGCTGCATATAGGATTGCCGATGAAAAATCCCTTCTCGTCAAGTTCAAGTCTGAGCGGTCGATGTTATACGCGTTGACCGCCAACTAGGATGAACTCATGTTCCATTATGGGAATGGAAAAAAGGTTAAAGTGCACATGTCGCATGCCCAGGATCACATCTGCTATGTGCGAATATACGATCTCCCACCGGAGGTTCCTGACCAGGAGATCGTTACGGTGTTATCAAAATATGGACGCGTAAAACGTATCGTCCGGGAGAAGTTTCCGGCGGAGCTGGGCATACCGGCCTACACTGGTGTACGGGGTGCGTACATGGATGTGAAGCAGGAAATATCATCATCGCTGCACTTTGCCAGCCGGAAGGGAAACATATACTACCAGGGCAACAAGGACAAATGCTTTATCTGCAAGGAAGAGGGACACCTGATGGCTTCCTGTCCCAAGCGGCAGAGTCGGAGTCAGCCGAAAGTGCAAAGTCAAGAAAAGGAGCAAAGCGGTAAGCTGAAGAAAACGTCCGGATGTGCAGTAACTGGAGTTACAGCCACCGGAGGATCAGAAACTGAAGGTGAATTGGATATGCTAGAGGTACTGGAAGATAAAACGGAGGAATCTGACACCGAAATACGTATTGATGAACCGAAGGAGTTGGATACCCGCGATCGTGCGTTGTTGCAGTTCGCCGCATTCATGTCAACGGGGATCAGTAAACAAAAAGAGTCGGCTAGAATTGTGAAAGAACAAGAAGAAGGTAACATAAAATCGCCCCCAAGAAAGAAGAAGAATCATAATTTGTTTAAAAACTAGGCTTTTTTTGTGTGTAACCCACAAACTTTGCCGTTGGCTCCGTAAAGCTAACGCAATTGAGCCTTATAAATAAATAAACTGGTTAAAAAAAATGTATATAGTTATGATTTTGAGATAGAGTATGCGTAAACATTTAAATGATTGGACACTAGCACCGCATAATGGCATGATTCAAAATTTATCTTTCCTTCTCCGGCCAGTTGACGATGCTTATAGGCACCAGTACTATTAAGGGCCACGTGACATCGCTATTTCATATTGAAATGCAAGAAACTAATGCAAACATATGTACGAACATGCATGCGATGGCATCGGGCATAGCCAATGAATTAAAAACTTTTAAAGACGTAATAAATCAAGTCAGCAGCATAGCCGTAAGCATAGCATCTGGTTCTCCTATGTGCATCAACCCGATGTTAGGGGTTGATACAATGGACGAACTGAAGTCTTTATCAGCTAACATTAACTCAATTGAGTCAAAAATCATCAGTAGCTCTCCAGATTTTTTGATTCATTGGAACATGAGCTTAGTAATATGAACCCTATTCTGGCAGTTGTTCAGTCCGGCTGGCACCTTCTTGAGACAAGGAAGGTATGGAAAGCTGCCGGACAGATTATGACAAACGTAAATTGCATCGAAAAAAACAGCAAAAACAGGCTGAAGTAGCGAGGAAGCGTAAAAAGCAGACCAATAATAACAACATACACCACAATAATGGAAGTCGCTTCAGACAAAGTAATAATCATAACAACCGTTACCACAATCCCAGCTATAAAAGCATTGACCAAGGCCATGGCAGTAGCAGTTTTCTGCCACCAGACAGCCCGAGTAACACATCTTCATAATTTTTTGTTGAGTAAGCTTCTATATAACCAAATCTAGTCATATAAAAGTATTTTCAACAGTTATAAAACATGTGTGTTGCTTGGGAGAATACTTCTTGCAGCATCAAAGGAGAGATTTTTTTTTTTTTGTCTTGATTATCGAGATTTTCAGCCTTGGGCTGGTTCATCTCCCGTCGTAGTTACTCAAATTCCCTTTTTTTGGGTATTATCGTAACTTGTTCGGAGGTGAGATTCGAACTCGTGACTTTGGCGTGAGAGGTATGGATGTTAACCACTACGCCGGGGTCGCCCCCTCAAAGGAGAGATTCTCTAAACTACCAGAATGGTCCGATGCACCGATTACACATCGGTCAATATTGACATTGCCCAGTGAACAAGCAAACGGAACAGTTCGTTCGGTCCGCTCTCCGTTGCTTTGGAAGCTTTTCACGAGTTGTTTCAATTCTTCAGTCTTAAGTTTTTTTTTTTGCGCTCGCAAGTGAAATCGAGTTTTGGCTTTCTGAAGAAGAAAAAGTTGTGTGATTAGCAGTGCAACAACGCCATTAATTGCAATTAGCAATATTGCAACGATCCAAAAGGCATATTACTCCGAATCCATACGGCACGCACACCAGCAGTCCATCGTGTGTAGCGTGCAATCGTTCATCTGCCAACCACCACCGACCAGCGTCATCATCATCATCATCGTCATCATTATCATCATCGTTCAGCTCCACGTCTAGCCGGTACACGCGACCACACATCGTCGCTCGGCAGCAGCAGCACATTCGTCGCCCGTCTGCAGTAGATCAGTGATACATATAATTTTGTTTCTCGCTCTTCTGAATTCATTTTAATCGTATTGTGTGTGTGAGTGTGGAGAGTGAGTGAGAGTGTGTGAGAGTGTGTGAGAGAGTGTGCTTAGGCTTAGTTTGTTTATCTGAGATTGATTGTAGATAATTACGTTAGCAGTTGAGCCCACGGGTGCGACATGGATGATTTGTCGGAAGATGATTCATCCATGCCGCCAAATGATGGGGTGGCTCTTAAAGTTACCCGATCGCGTGCTTATCCAGATAGTTCAGCTGGTCCTTGGGTTGTCTATTTTCGGCCCAAAACGAAACCTCTCAACATTTACCAGATTTCAAACGATCTGACGAAACGATTCACGGCCGTGACCGAGATAATTAAGGTGAGACCCAATAAACTAAAAGTCGTTGTGTCCAACCTTAAACAAGCTAACGAAATTGCTGTCTCTCAGTATTTTACACTGGAGTATTTAGTGTACATCCCAGCTCGAGGTATTGAGATTGAAGGGGTTGTCGCCGAAGCGAGTTTGACCCCTGAGATCCTGTTAAAGCAGGGGGTTGGTCGCTTTAAGTACCCTCTGCTTCCTTCAGTCAAGATACTTGATGTGCGAAAACTAGGCACAGTATCGATCACGAAGGGTGAAAAGAAGTTTACACCGTCAGACTCGTTTCGCGTAACCTTCTCTGGCTCAGCCCTCCCTCAATACGTCGAGTTGGGAAAACTTCGACTACCTGTGCGGTTGTTTGTACCTCGGGTCATGAGCTGCGAAAAGTGCAAGCAGATGGGACATACGACCTCCCATTGCAGCAATAAGGCACGCTGCTCTAATTGTGGGGAGAAGCACGAGGATGGCGCCTGCGCAGACAGCACACCAAAATGCGCTTTCTGTAAGGGTACTCCTCCTCATGCTCTCTCCTCGTGCCCGGCGTACAAACAACGTGGGGAACAATTAGAACGCTCGCTAAAACAGCGTTCCAGGCAATCTTTCGCCGAAATGGTGAAAAAAGCCTCACCATCACCCGATGCCAATACAAATCCCTTTGCTCCTCTGTCAGATGACGAGTCTGACTTTGATTCGGCTGAAGAGGGAACATCGTACACTTTTCAAAAAGGTGCTTCAAGGAAGCGAAGACGCGTCCGCCCACGGAAAATTGCTGAAATGAAGCCCGAGACCAGCTTGCCCATTTCAAAAAAAGGTGGAAAAAAGGAAAAAACAATTCCTCCTGGTTTCCGTAGAACTAAGTACACCCAGGACTTTCTATCTCTCCCGGGGACATCCAAAACCCCTGAAGCCCCTATTTTAAGAACAGAAGCCCCCTCCTCAAGTGGGCTGTTCTCATTTGATGACATTGCCGAAGGTATCTTCAAGTACCTCGAAATTCCTTCTCCACGGTTGGTCATGGGAGATTTTAACTCTCACGGTACAGGCTTCCCTGATATATGACCTCTGTGACAACTTCAATATGACAGTTCTTAACAATGGAGAAGTAACACGTTTAGCTGGAACATCCTCAGTTGGTAGTAGATTAGACCTCACACTTTGTTCGAATTCATTATCGTTGGATTGCACATGGAATGTGATTCAAGATCCCCACGGTAGTGATCACTTGCCCATAAAAATTTCGGTTGCCACCGGGTTCAATCCGTCGAAATCTGTCAACGTCACGTATGATCTCACCCGTCACATCGATTGGACAAAGTTCAGGACAGCAGTAGATGAAGCCGTAACGACGGTAGAAAAGCTTTCACCGCTAGAAGAATATAACTTCCTCTCCAACCTGATCTTAGACAGCGCGCTTCAAGCTCAAACTCGACCAGTTCCAGGGACGTCATTTCACAGGAAACCTCCTTCTCCATGGTGGGATCAGCAATGCACCGAGGTTTACCGTAAAAAGTCCGACGCGTTTAAAGTTTTCCGTAGACGTGGAACACCTGAGCACTTCGAAGTATACACGGCTCTCGAACGCGAACTTAAGAGCCTCATCAAGGCAAAGAAACGCGGATACTGGCGAAGATTCGTGGACGGGCTATCGCGCGAGACGTCGATGAGTACTCTTTGGAACACGGCGCGAAGATTGCGTAACCGAATTACGAACAACGAGAGCGAGGAGTACTCGGACCAATGGATCCTCAAGTTCGCGCGAAAAGTTTGTCCAGATTCTGTGCCGGCACGGATCATTCCTCGCGAAACCGAGAATTTGATAGATGAGATCAGCCAACCTTTTTCAATGGTAGAACTCTCTCTCGCGCTCCTTTCGTGTGGCAATGCGGCTCCAGGAGCTGATAGAATCAAGTTCAACTTGCTTAAGAACCTTCCAGACGTCACGAAGAGGCGCATGTTGAACTTGTTTAATCAGTTTTTGGAGCTCAACATTGTATCGGATGATTGGAGGCGGGTGAGAGTTATCGCCATTCAAAAACCTGGCAAACCCGCGTCCGACCACAACTCCTATCGACCCATCGCGATGTTATCGTGCATTCGAAAGTTGTTGGAGAAAATGATCCTCTTCCGTCTGGACAAATGGGTTGAGACGAACAACCTGCTTTCAGATACTCAATATGGTTTCCGTAGGGGTAAGGGAACGAACGACTGTCTCGCGTTGCTTTCCACAGATATTCAGCTAGCTTTTGCTAAAAAAGAGCAAATGGCATCTGTATTCTTGGATATCAAGGGGGCTTTTGATTTAGTATCTGTTGAAGTTCTTTCAGATAAACTCCACGCTTGTGGCTTTTCACCATTAATGAATAATTTTTTGTACAATTTGCTGTCAGAGAAACATTCTCTCATGGAACCTCTACAGCTTCACGATTTAGCTACATGGGTCTCCCCCAGGGATCCTGTTTAAGCCCCCTTTTGTATAATTTTTATGTCAAAGACATTGGCGGTTGTCTAAGTGACAACTGTACGTTGAGACAACTTGCAGATTACGGCGTAGTGTCTGTCACGGGACCCAATGGGGTCGATCTGCAAGGATACCTTACAGGATACCTTGGACAATTTGTCTACTTGGGCTTTAGAGCTAGGTATCGAATTCTCTACGGAGAAAACTGAGTTGGTAGTTTTTTCTAGGAAGCATAACCCAGCACAACCGAAGCTTCAAATTTGGGGTAAGCCGATAACTCATTCTATGTCATTTAAATATCTTGGGGTCTGGTTCGATTCTAAGTGCACCTGGAGATCCCATATTGAGTATCTGAAGCGAAAGTGCCAGCAGAGGGTCAATTTTCTCTGCACAATTACCGGGACCTGGTGGGGAGCTCATCCACAAGATCTTATAACGTTGTACCGGACAACGATTTTGTCGGTTATGGAATACGGTAGTTTTTGTTTTCAGTCAGCGGATCGGTCGCACTTCATTAAACTGGAACGTATTCAGTATCGGTGTCTTCGTATCGCGTTAGGTTGCATGCACTCGACTCACACCATGAGTCTTGAAGTGCTGGCTGGCATGTTGCCACTCTCGGATCGGTTTTCAGAATTATCTCTCCGGCTCCTCACCAGGTGTGAAGTTATGAACCCCCAGGTTATCGAAAATTTTAAGAAGCTCCTTGAGTTGAATACTCAAACCCGCTTCATGACCTCGTACCATTTGTACATAACACAGGATGTCAGCCCTTCGCCGAACATTTCCAATCGTGTTTGTTTCTCCGATTTCGACAATTCGGTTCATTTTGATTTATCCATGAAGCAGGAGCTTCATGGAAAACCCAGAGCATCATCGTCCTATGATTGCTCCGGTAATATTTGCTGCAAAGTTTGGCCAAGTTAATTCCACTAAATCGTTCTTCACTGACGGATCTTTGATAGAGGAGTCAACAGGCTTTGGTATATTTAATGAAATTTATAGCGCCAATCGTAAACTTAAAGTTCCTTGTTCCGTATATGTCGCTGAATTAGCGTCGATACACTTTACGCTAGAAATTGTTGCCTCACTAACACCGGATCAGTACTTCATTTTCACGGATAGTCTCAGTTCTATAGAGGCTATTCGCTCTTTGAGGCCGGTAAAGCACTCCTCGTATTTTCTCATGAAAATACAGGAGCTTCTAAGGGCTTTATCTTCGCGTTATTTTATGATGATACCTTTGTATGGGTCCCTTCTCATTGTTCAATTCTGGGCAATGAGAAAGCGGACTCGCTTGCAAAGGTGGGCGCAATAGAAGGCGATATTTATGATCGACAAATCGCCTTCAATGAATTTTTTGCTATTTTTCGTCAACAGTCACTCGTCAGCTGGTAGCATAAATGGAGTAAAGGAGATTTGGGGTGATGGCAACATTCTATCATCCCAAAGGTGTCGAAGAAATCTTGGTTTAGGGGGATGGATGTGGGTCGAGACTTCATTCGTGTCATGTCTCGCCTCATGTCCAATCATTATTCTTTGAACGCTCATTTATACCGGGTTGGGCTGAGCGACAGCAATCTCTGCGAGTGTGGACAAGGTTATCAGGACGCAGATCACGTTGTTTGGTCTTGTGCTGAGCATCGTGGAGCCAGATCGGAGCTTTATGATTCCCTTCGGGCCCGAGGTAGACAACCCAATATGCCAATTCGAGATATTTTGGCTGTACGTGATCTGGAGTTAATGAAACTCATTTATGTGTTTTTGACTAACAGTAGCCTTAGATGAACAGATAGGGCAATGGAGAGTCTTCTTGCAGTACCTTTCCAAACTATCCAAAAAACCGCGAGTTTCACAATGTACGGAATCGGCCGTATGCCCAATGTTTTCGCAACCGAAGCAGAGTCACGGTAAAATGTACGACAACGACGACCAGTGTGTTTACATTGAAGGTTGCCTTGGAAATTAAAATGAGAGTCGCAGAAGCCAGAGTTGTGGGTGGATTTATCGAAATATTTACGTATCCTGTCTAGTAGCAACCGTGTAAAGTAAGAGGTCATAAGCGAGTTTATTTTTCTCATTGATTCTGTTTGCTGCAACCAAAACTGTGCCAAAGTGAATTTTGATTAGGTGTGCAGGCTTAGTTTGCAAATTAATCGGTGCAAGAAGAGCGTACAACCGGAAGGTTTCCGACACTTTGGCGACGACCGGCTTGATGTGAACGAGTGCCGACTGCAGCAGCTACGGGTCCAGCAGAACTTGGCAGGGATCTATGACATCGAAGAGAGCTGGTTTGCAAAGCAACAAATAATTTATTTCTACCATATTTTGAAGATATCCTGTTTTATTTTTTTATTTTTCTATTTTTGTTTGTTTTGTTTTTCGTTATGCTTGTCTCTTTTCAGTCACATTGGAGCGGTCCATTGCTTTTGTCGGATAGTGCAACATACTTTCAGCGTATCGTCAACCAAAATGAACCCTGCTGCTAACCTTTCCCCAATTATCCAACATCCCAGTGATTTCTCGTGGAAGTGCAGAGGATTTCTCGGCTTCCTTCAAAGCGAGTATCATGTCAACACGTTCCTTCCCATTCCCTACTTGACCAGCATTCGGGCACGGCCGGCGCCGGTATTGCTTTATAATGGGTCACCAGTTTTTACACATTGAAGATGAATGTTAGTCCCAAACATCATCTGTTGGTTCTTTGTGTAAATACAGCTGATCTGGTAATAACGGAATTGCATCCGTGGGCGGTCAATCATGCTCATGCTCATGACTAACAGTAGCCTTAGATTGTAATTAGTTTAACCTGTATGTTTACTATAAGTTTTTTTTTTATCTGTGTATGTGTTTGTTTTTTTTTTTCTTTTTAAAAAAATGTCCAAGTCAAAAGAAAATCATAAATTGTATAGTTATAAGTGTTTAAATAATTCAGAATTTAAATTTAATGTGTTATGTAAACCATACTTTAAATTCCCACCCTCTTTCCTATCCGTAATTTGTAATTTCTATTAACCTCGAGACGGCCGCGAATAATCGGCTCTATCCTCCTAACTTTAGTTTTAAGATAAATGATGTATATAAATATGAAAATTTGGCTCTGTAAAGTTGATTCGATTGAGCCTGTACAAATAAACGATTACTATAAAAAAAAATACATCGGTCAATACAATTCCAGATAGGAAAGATTCTCAACCCCTACCCGCTTATTTAATGGCGAATTTCCGCGATTGACCCCCGGTGGGCAACCCAATTGGATGTCACATGGATGCTCTTCAAATTTGCCTACATCATGTGAAGAGTGCCATGCTCAACATTCGTGTTTTCAACGCAAAGGACGATTTTCGCAAAGGAAGAATATAACGATTAATCTAATGTCAGTAGTTTTAATGGGAATTACATTAATGGAACGATACCTCTTTTACGTGTAAAAATAAGAATAACACTATCAATGAATGCAAAGAAATTATTTACTGTCAAAATTTCAACAGAATAAAGAGCGTGGTAAAAATTAATGAAGTTTATAGACAGGTGATCTATAGCTTGTAGTTTTCCCGTCATATTAGGTACTGAATCGAGTTGGGATGCTAGCATAAATAATGAAGAAGTTTTTTGAGATCGTTTCAATGTTTTAGGGATGATCGTCATAAATTGCTATCGAGTAAGAAATCTAATCTGGTGGAGCAATATTAATTGCAGTTTGTTCCGATTACGAATCAGAAAAAATGCATCTAGTAAATGCAAAGAGTTTGATCATGTGTGGGTCAAATCTTCTATTGGAAATCAAGTTCATGTCTTTGCAGCTATTTATTTTCCTCCATAAAGTGCAAAAAAAAAGATTCATACGAAAGATTTTTTAGCATTGCGGATAACATTATTTCAAAAATGGAGCTGGACACAAATGTTCACACTTGGATATATTTTTTACTAATACGACTGATAATTCCATCGTGACTGAGGCACCCGCTCCTCTTTGTAAAAATGAAGTATTTCACACTGCAATTGAATACTCCATATTTATACAAGACAACTCTTTACTGTTGGACGGTGATTTATCCGAATGATACTTTGATTTCAAAAAAGCTAACTAAAGGGTCATCAAAAACAAATTCAGCTCGGGGGCGACCCCGGCGTAGAGGTTAAAATCCATACCAATCACGTCAAAGTCACGAGTTCGAATCTCACCCCCGGACAAGTTACGCAAATACCCAAAAGGTATTTGAGAAACTACGACAGAAGATGAACCAGCCTAGAGCTTGAAAATCTTGATAAGCAAGGAACTAAAAAAAAAACTACAAATTCAGCTCGATTGATTGGCAAATTTTGTTTCGGAGTTCAGATGTAAAACAAGCTTTGGACACATTCTTTCACATGATATACGAAATATTAGAAACAACAGTACCTAAAAAACAAAAAAAAATCCAATAAATCTAAAGATCCAGTATGGTAGAACAGCAAGATTAAATAACCTAAAAAATAAAAAACAGAGAGCGCACAAAGCTTGCAAAAAAGGTAAGGAATGATTTAAATCTTTATTTGACTGTATGTGACCAGTTGAATCTGAAAATAAAAAATGCATATTGAAGCACATAACATTGATGTAGAAAATAATGTCAAGTCAGACCCAAAACCTTTTTTTCTTTCTCAAAGATAAACAAGGGTCGAATAACTTCCCCTCGAAAATGCAACTAGAAAACAGAATCGGACAAACAGCTGACGAGATCAGTAACGTATTCGTTGATTTTTTTCAGGATGTTTACACTACTCATGACAATAATGACAGAGATTATCAGTATTTTGCATATCTTCCTGAGCCACTGTGGAATGTTACAGTTGATAATATATTCCTTAACGAAATTTTACATAATCTTGATACACTGGATACGTCGAAGGGTGCTGGGCCAGATGGTTTGCCACCAATTCTTTTGGAAACGATATCGACGGAGTTAGTTAAGCCTTTGTTTTGGCTATTTAATTCATCTCTGGAATCCAATATTCTTCTGTCAATTTGGAAGGAATCGTATTTGATCCCTATTTCCAACAACGGCAAAAAATCGGACGTGAAAAATTATCGTGGGGTGGCTATGCTATCTTGCATCCCAAAGTTATTCGAATCTATAGTTAATCCGAAAAAAAAATTTTTTTTTTATTGCTTTATTATCGAGATTTTTAGCCCTGGGCTGGTTCATCTCCCGTCGTAGTTACTCAAATACCTTTAAGGTAGTTCCGTAACTTGTCCGAGGGTGAGATTCGAACTCGTGACTTTGGCGTGAGAGGCATCGATGTTAACCACTACGCCGGGGTCGCCCCAAAAAAAAAAAATTTTACAAGTTAAAAAAATGATTTTTAGCAAACAACACGGTTTTGTTAAAGGACGATCAACGACTATCAATTTGTTGAATTTTGTAACATTTCAATTAATGCCATGGACAAAAGACATTGTGTTGAAACATTATATATTGACTTTAGTATAGAAATTTGATAGGGTTGATATCCCTCTCCTGCTTTTTAAATTATCTAAGCTAGGATTCAACGAGAACTTTTAAAGTGGATTCAGTCTTACCTAACCGGTAGAACACAAATAGTAAGATTCGAAGGAAAATTGTCATCAATAGCGGATGCGACATCTGGTGTGCTACAAGGATCCCATCTTGAACCACTACTGTTTATTTTGTTTGTGAACGATGTACAATATATTTCAAACTACCTGAATGTTTTAAAATACGCCGCTGACATGAAACTTCTCATGTCAGCTATGTTTTGGCATAACTTATTTATTGAATTTCCTGCCTCAAGCTGAATGCTTGTACATTTCTCTTAACACTGCTCATGAGATCTTGGGTGAGGCTTTGACCATCTTCCTTACACAATTTCTTCTAATTTTTTTTGTTTGGTTGTGTGTGTTTTTTTGTTTTTTTCTTTTTTTTTTTTTATTGGCAGCATAATTAATCATCAATTAAAAGAAAGATTTGAGCAATAAAAAATAAAAAAAGTGCCACTAAATAATTATGGCCTGTGCCAACAAATAATGTGTGATCAGCATTAAAAATTTAGGAATGAGCAATAATAGATGAGAAATGATCTTTGGATAATCTAATTGTGGCCGGTAAATCTGTCAAATAAAGCAACAGCTATTAGTATATGTGCAAATAAATATGGCTTTATTTCCGCCAAATGATATAATTTGAGCACTAAATTACTCGCATGTGTCTTGGAATTTTTATTTGATTTTCCCATAAAAATAGTAAAATGAGCAATAAATAACTGAATAACCACAATAAAAAAAACTCAAATGTCCTAGGTAGTAGATACAGTTACCCATCTTTAAATTCAAACATAATTTGATATCGTGAAAACTTTCCCATGAAATATTCAACAACACCATTTGAAAACTAAATGGGTTCCAGAGAGCAGAAAATAAATCCAGGCAAAAAATTGGGAATGAGCCATAAAAACTTGTGATGTGTTTTAGGACAAATAAAAAAAATCATATGGAAGAGGTAAAATGAGCAATGAATATTCAATAATGCGCAAAAGACAATGATATTTTTGCAAATGGACTTATGAACGTACACATTCCAAATAAGAGTTGTTGAGCTTCTACAATTGATATTTTTATCAAATGATATGTTGAGTTTACCAATAACCATAAGACTGTCACTTGAATGGAAAAAATATTGTCGGTAAGGATGATCATTTAATGTGGTCACTACTTATAAATACGGTTGATATCCGTGCGGAGGGAAAGAAAAAAAATCAACCTGATATTATTTTGAAATTGTCTTAAAAACCTATCAATGTTCAGGCGCACAAATCAAAACAGCAATCGGAAATAAAAAATATGAGCAATTTTATAATATAAAGCAGCACTTAGAAAAAGACTACTCATTTGAATGGCTTACATTTTTCAAAGCAGATTGGTAACAACGCCAGTAAATTCTCACCAAATTCGCGATGAAACATCAAGCAATTTTCTAACCAATCAAAGCAAAGGAGCATTTCTAAATTCAAAATTTGCAATGAACTTTTGCAAAAATAACAAATAACTGGCAAATGATTAGATCAAATCGCCCAGATAAAAATAAAAATAGAATTGAAAAAATCAAACTAATTGTATATCGTAGTGTATGGCTAGTCGGACAGTCTGTAAATGAGGACATATCAATTTTAATTAGTTTGTAGGTTATTTTTCCAACACTTAACGATTTCACAGTTGCGGTGCATTACAAACGTTGTAAGGAGTCTCTATGAACTTAAAAAAGTTATCATAACTGGCGTTCTGTTAAGGTGAAGGAACATAAATGTTAGGAAGATAAAGCCACTCCAACGAAAAACGTAATCTTTGCGTCAACTTGATCCGGGGTATGCAGGGTCATTAGAATAAGATTCAATGCTGATTCTTGGAAATTGGATGATAAATTGGAATAAGATGTTTTTCGAATACTCGTAAATGTGTGATAAACTGAAGCTATCTGACTTTGAAAAAGCAAACAATCTTGTTATTTTGGTTGAACCTCTTAACGGAATCCCCTACACTCTTTTTGGTAGCCATTGGTAATCCCTTGAACTGTGTGGAATCGCGGTGTGGTGGATGAGTAGATCAATTACAAGGACGTTTGAATGACGAATTATGTTCGTCAACAATAAGAATTTACTGGCGTTGTTACCAATCTGCTTTGACAAATTTAAGCCATTTAAATGAGTAGTCTTTTTCTAAGTGCTGCTTTATATTATAAAATTGATCATATTTTTTTATTTCCGATTGCTGTTTTGATTTGTGCGCCTGAACATTGATAATGGTTTGAAGACTATTTCAAAATTATCAAAGGTTGATTGTTGTACTTTTCCTTGGCATGGATACATTTATCAACCGTATTTATAAGTATCAATATGTTTTCCATTCAAGTGACAGTCTTATGGTTATTGGTGAACTCAACATATCATTTGATAAAAATATCAATTGTAGAAGCTCAACAACTCTTATTTGGAATGTGTGCGTTCATAAGTCCATTTGCAAAAATATCATTGTCTTTTGCGCATTATTGAATATTCATTGCTCATTTTACCTCTTCCATATGATTTTTTTATTTGTCCTAAAACACATCACAAGTTTTTATGGCTCATTCCCAATTTTTTGCCTGGATTTATTTTCTGCTCTCTGGAACCCATTTAGTTTTCAAATGGTGTTGTTGAATATTTCATGGGAAAGTTTTCACGATATCAAATTATGTTTGAATTTAAAGATGGGTAACTGTATCTACTACCTAGGACATTTGAGTTTTTTTTATTGTGGTTATTCAGTTATTTATTGCTCATGTTACTATTTTTATGGGAAAATCAAATAAAAATTCCAAGACACATGCGAGTAGTTTAGTGCTCAAATTATATCATTTGGCGGAAATAAAGCCATATTTATTTGCACATATACTAATAGCTGTTGCTTTATTTGACAGATTTACCGGTCACAATTAGATTATCCAAAGATCATTTCTCATCTAGTATTGCTCATTTCTAAATTTTTAATACTGATCACACATTATTTGTTGGCACAGGCCTTAATAATTTAGTGGCACTTCTATCCTTTTTTGGTGCTTTTTCTGAATTACTAAGTGCAGGTAAATATTTTAGTCTTATTCATTATCGCCCAAAACTTTTCGATCGGACGAAGTTCTGGTGTATTTGGCGGGTTCGCCTCCTTCGGGACCACATTAACGCCCTTCGCTTCGTACCAATCCATTACAGGCTTGGCGTAATGACACGAAGCGAGATCCGGCCAGAACAGCGTGGGACCACGGTGAGAGGGGAGGAAGAAAAAAAGGGGTTGAAACTGAAATGCGGTTTTTGGGGGGGGGGGTGGGGGCCGGGGGGAGGGGTTGGGTGTGTTTTGGGTGGGGGGGAAAAGGGGGGGGGGGGGTGTGGGGGGGGGGGGTTGGGGGGGGGGGGGGGGGGGGGTTGGGGGGGGGAAGGGGTGGGTGGGGGGGGGGGTTTTGCAGTCGTTGTACGGATTTTTTTCTAATTTTATGAACTAAGACATTGCCTGCTGTATTCGCTTTACTTAACACAAAAGTTCACAAAACAATCTAAAATTAAACTGCTTTGAAACTTTTAAGTGATTTTCATATATGATTTATCAGCCATTCAATAATGAAAACATTATAATTCACTATATAATGATTTTGTTCCTTGAGTTTGATTTAGATAAGCCACTTGAATATAAACAACTACAAACTCATGCATCAGCCATTCAATAATGAAAACATTATAATTCACTATATAATGATTTTGTTCCTTGAGTTTGATTTAGATAAGCCACTTGAATATAAACAACTACAAACTCATGCATCTACTTCAAATTTTACCAATAACAAACTTTTTACGACGTTATTGATACAGTAGGCCATAGTTGGGAACATACAAAAAAATATGTCCCCAACATTGGGTCTACCATTTTCTTGTAAAGTCATTGTTATTTTAGCTAAGTGAACAGTTAGTTTGTAACGTGTAACTATTTTCTGTACATCCAGACTGCATTACTCGCTTTATCGATTCAATTAAGCCAAATTAAGATCACTTGAAGATCATCTGTTCAGCTTAACCAGTGAAATCATGATGCCCCAAAAGTTCAAGAAATCGAAAATTACGCGGACGTGAACAACTATAAGTTGATTAATATTGTCTCAACTGCTTCGGATTACACCGTTCATCCTAATAGCAACATGATTTTGTTGATTATCGCTAAATTAATGGCATATTTGGTACATAGGCCGAATGAAGGTGATAGGCTAACATTACATCCCGTTACCCTAGTTGACATGAAAGCATTTGATCAATATATTATTCCGGTGTATAATGTGGTTGCTAGTTTATCAGATTCTAGACACACTGGCGGCGTTGCTATTTATGCTAAAGAATCAGTTCAATTCAAGCTTCATTTGAACGAAGTTTGTGACGGCAATTGGTTTTGAAGCATTGCAGTGGTTCGTGGCATGCAGATCGGTAATTATGGTGTACTGTATCATTCTCCCAGTTCTAGTGACCAGCGTTTTATTGAAATTTTGGAAAACTGGTATGAGATTTTTGTAGATTCTAGTAAACTAAACGTGCTTGCTGGTGATTTTAATATTAACTATTGTGACAACAAACATTTGAAACGATTAGAAGATTTCTTTAATTTAAAACAATTGGTTTATGAATATACGCGTATTTCCAGACACAGTAAAACTTTGATTGACCATGTGTACTGTAATGTTGATTCTGTAAGTATTGTTATACACTCTGACTTAAAAGTAACCGATCATGAAACCATTATTATTAACGTTGAAGATGATTATGTGAAATTGTAATGTTGGAAAAAGTATTCGAAACAAGCTATTTCAAGACTTGTCGAAAGAAGTGTGGATTTTCAAACAAATACCGGTTCTCTAGATCAGAAATCAGCTGTTTTGACAGACGTCTTAAAAATATGTACCAATAAACTAGTCGAAAATAATTTGTTTTAGTAAAGAACTCGAACAGCTGGTACAATTTGGATCTTTTGCGTCTTCAACGTAAAAAGGACAAGCTGTACAAGAAATGGCGTAGAACTAATAGGCATATCTTTTTGAATAGGTACAATGATGCGCGTAACAAATATTCGCAATCCGTTAAAAAAAACTCACTGTGAATATATTCAGAGGAAAATTGATTTACATCAAAACAACAGCAAAGAGTTATGGAAAATTTTGAAATCTTTGTTAAAACCTAGTAATTGCAAACCGCGATCCATAACCTTAAATGGCACATTAGAACAGTCAGAGGACATCATTGCATGTAGATTTAATGAATATTTTGTCGATAGTATTTTCTCAATCAATCAATCCATTGATCTAGTAGATGAGCCAGACGAAATAAAACAGCCGATTAATATTAACTGTAGTTTTGAAAGTTTTCACCCAATAACGTTAGAGGATCTAAAATCTATTTGCTCTTCTTTGAACAAAACGGCTGGAGTAGGTAACGTAAATGCAAAAGTAGTACAAGATTGCTTTCATGTCATCGGAAACAACCTGCTGGACCTAATTAATGAATCGCTGCAAACTGGGCACGTGCCACAAGTTTGGAAAGAATCTTTAGTTATTCCCATTCAAAAAGTCGCTAGAACGATTAAAGCGGAAGAGTTTCGTCCTATTAACATGTTGCACACGTTAGAAAAAATTTTGGAACTTGTTGTAAAAGGCCAGCTGTTATCACGTCATTCTTGTGAAACAGCGTTAAATTTAGTGTTAGCAAAATGGAAAGAAAATTTTGAGCGTAAGGATACGATTGAAAGGGCGATACGGTCAAAATTTGGTCAATATCAACTTGACGTATTTCTTTCAATTTTGCATTTAAAAAACCTGAACACCCCTCATTTTGAAGGTGTGTGTGTGTAGAATGTTGCTCCTATTTTGATTTTGGAATTCACTCTTCAGTTGTCAAAATGCCGTCCAAGCAAGAAGAGCAGCGTATCAAAATTTTGCTCGCGCATCGCGAAAATCCGAGCTACTCGCACGCAAAGTTGGCAAAATCGCTAAAAGTTGCCAAATCAACCGTTACAAATGTAATTAAAGTGTTTGGGGAACGTTTGTCGACAGCCAGGAAGTCTGGATCGGGGAAATCGAAAACCGGAAGCCGCTGAGACGACAAAGAGAGTTGCCGGTAGTTTCAAGCGAAACCCTAACCTATCTCTCCGAGATGCCGCAAATAAGCTGGGTGTATCGTCTACAACCGTGCATCGAGCCAAAAACGAGCCGGACTATCGACTTACAAGAAGGTAGTGACTCCAAATCGCGATGATAAACAAAATACGACGGCCAAAGCGCGATCCCGGAGGCTGTACACGACGATGCTGACGAAGTTTGACTGCGTGGTAATGGACGACGAAACCTACGTCAAAGCCGACTACAAGCAGCTTCCGGGACAGGAGTTTTATACGGCAAAAGGAAGGGGAAAGGTAGCAGATATTTTCAAGCACACGAAACTGTCAAAGTTCGCAAAGAAATATCTGGTTTGGCAAGCCATCTGTACCTGTGGCTTGAAAAGCAGCATTTTCATAGCTTCCGGACTGTCAACCAAGAAATTTACGTGAAAGAGTGTTTGAATAAACGTCTGCTGCCTTTCCTGAAGAAACACGGTTGTTCCGTACTGTTTTGGCCGGATTTGGCATCTTGCCATTACGGTAAAAAGGCCATGGAGTGGTACGCCGCCAACAACGTGCAGGTGGTTCCCAAGGACAAGAACCCTCCCAACACGCCAGAGCTCCGCCCAATTGAGAAATACTGGGCTATTGTCAAGCGGAACCTAAAGAAGACCAAAAAAACTGCTAAGGACGAGCAGCAGTTCAAGGCAAACTGGCTTTCTGCGGCGAAGAAGGTGGACAAGGTGGCTGTACAAAATCTGATGGCAGGGGTCAAGCGTAAGGCCCGGCAATTCGGATTTGGAAAAGCGGAAGCCTAACTGAATATTTTTCCTGAATTTTATACTAATTGAACTTGAAAAAGAAATTTAATTTGATTTTTTAAATAAACGATTTCACCGATTTACACGCGTTTTCCCTTGACCAAATTTTGACCGTATCACCCTTTAACGTGCAGTGCTTGTAGAGTATTTTGTGTATCGCGTGCGATCATTCCCTGCCCCGCGACTTGCATTCGGTAAGCGTGCCGACCCTGAGGCTTTTCATCCAGGGAATCTTACAAGTGCTCTACCAAGTAGGTAGTAGATACTTAACACTTTGGCGCCCAACTTAAAAATTTCTTATCGGCAGTTGTTTTAAGAATACAGCTTGGAAGATCGCACCTGAAAAAGGTGGTTTTTACAGAAGTCTCTGGGAAAACATTCAGGCCTTCACAAGCACATTAGCACATTTGGTATTATCATCTTACCTGACTTAATTTGATGAACATATTATTCTGACTGTCCACAGAAAAGTAATCAAGAAAGATTGTTCAAAAAGCGAGTAACAAATAGATTAATTTCAAAGAAGCGAACTGTTTATCCGTGTGTGTGACTTGGTGTCGGTGGGAATAATTGAAACACCAGAGAAGATAGTGGTTTATTTTCGAATAGGATTTTACAATTATTAGGCTTTTCAAATTCATTGAAGCGTTAAAGACCTCAAGGCGTAAAACAGGTAGTTCTTTTTAATGTTTTCTCTACATTTTCACTTAAAGTTCAAGCAAACATTTCACAATGGAATTAGTTCACTTTGAGACGTCGTACCATGCGCTCAACACTGCTCATCTGACTGAAGACGAACTCAATCATGAGTTGCGGATTCGTGACGTAATCATGGACGGCGAATCTCGTAGAAAACGGGAAAGAACTTTGCGCAGTTTGTTGAAAGCTGAAAAAGAAGGAAGCGTAAGTTTCAAATATGATGGGATTGCGGTGATTGATGAGTTGAAATGGTGTGATAAAAAGCTACAGGGTGTTATAAGCATATTAGAAGGCAAGAAAATTCCAAGAGCTCCTGATCAAAATTTCAAACCCAAGCTTCTTCACATTTTCATCAGAATGAAACGGTTGAGGTCACAAGCAGAAGAAGAAGAACATTTAAATAGCATAGCAACGATAGCAGGGGAATGTATCAGGCTGTTAAACCTATGTTACTCAATAATGATATTACTTCACCGCTCTCAGGAGTGAGAGAAGCGGAGATTGCAATTGCGAATGAAAGCTTACGACAGGCTCGCGAAGATATAGAGGACAGAAATGAGAATGAAAAGGAAGTAGTAGAATCGATAGTTGGTCGAAGGACGGAAGTTCAGATGCGAGACCATGAGAGTGTGATTAGTGAACAAATTGGAGAGGAAGATGAGTTGATTTCTGACAATATTGGTGCTGTGGGTGGAGAAGGAGTGATTGGTAGAAGGGAAAACGAAAGAGTAGCACAGCTTTCAGATGAGAATAGGCGACTAATGGTATTAGTAGGTGAGTTGGTTCTACGTATACAAGCTTTGGAAGCTTTGACTGAACCCAGACAGCGTGAAGCAAAAGAACCAGTTAAACAAAGCACTACCACACCGTTAGAGCAAAGGTCAATTCACAGTGAACAGGATGCACGTCAGAAAGCAAGCCAGCAAGATTTTTATGAATGGATTAAAATCAGAAACGGCTCGATGCAGAGTTCAGTAGAAGGAAAAAAGGATTCTCAGTTGTTTAATCGTGTAGGAGAGACAAAAGTAGAAGTAGATCGAATGAAAACTAGCCGATTATCGGTACATAAGTGGTCAGTAAGATGGAATGGACAATGGAATGGACAATGGTAGGAAACTAATTGAATTTCTCAAGGAAGTGGAATTTAATGCAAGGTCAGAAGGATGCACAGAAGCCGAATTGTTCGTGTCTGCACATCATCTATTTACGCGTAAAGCTAGGTCGTGGTTCATGGAGATCAATGGGAACAATGAGTTAGGATCGTGGGAGAATCTGGTTAGGGAACTTAAAAGCGAGTTCTGTGGATTACCAGAATGAACGTCTGGCGAATGCAAGAAGGCAAGGCCCTAGGGAGAAATTCCAGGACTATTATCTGGATATGGTACGAATTTTCAGAAGTATGTCGAGACAATGGGATGATGCCAGGAAGTTTGATGTCCTGTTCCGTAGCACCAGAGCAGATTACAGAACGGCGATGCTGGCTGCGAACGTATCTTCCATTTCTAAAATGAGAGAATGAGAATGAGTGGGAAAAAGTTCGATAGTATTAATTGGCAGGTTTACGCTAGAAAGGAGGGTAGATTCGAGAGACCAAATTCCCAGGTTGAGGAAATCATTCAATAAAATCCATTCCGAGAAGAAAACGGGTCAAATAACAGGTTTCCATCAGGTTATACAGGAAGATATCAAGGACGAAATTTTAAACGAAATTACAAACCAGGTAATAAACAAGCTCCTCCTGAGAGGTATAAAACTCAGAGTGGAGATAATCAACAGAAGTTTCAACTAAAACAGAAGCCAAGTCAGCAGAACAACCAATATCAACAGCAGAGCAACCCAAGTCAGCAGAAGAGTCAACATCAGCAGCGAAGAGACGACAATCCTAAACCTGGTCCGAGCGGTACCAGTGCGTTACAGAGGATTGTGAAAGCCTATATTCCGATCAAACGTGGTTTGTGTTTCAATTGCCACGAGGAGGGGCACAGCTTTAATGAGTGCGAACAGGAACGTCACATATTTTGCGAGAAATGTGGATTTCCAGGGTTTTACACGAAACACTGCCCATTCTGTGAATGAAAAAACGCCAAGAAGACTGCTCAATGAGGCAGAGCAGTCAAGTCGCCGTCGAAAGTCCTCAGCATGACTCGTCAAATGATCCAGCATCCAGTCTCCAGAAGTTGGGATACTCAATCGTGGAAGGGCGTGCCATAACGCCGGATGAGATAGCAACATTGCTCGTCAAGCTCAGTGGAGACGCCAGACCATTTACGAGGATTGAATTGATGGGAATTGAGGTGATAGGGCTACTAGATAGTGGAGCAGCACGGACGGGATCGGAGCGAGAAAAATTATTAGAAAATTAAATTTAAAGCTCCAACCATCTTCGGTCCATTTGATGACCGCAGCTGGCGACGAGCTAGAAATCGAAGGATGTGCGGATATTCCGATCACATTCAATGGCACTACGATTTTTTTCCCGTACTAATCGCTCCGAAACTAAAGCGCAGGTGTGTGCTAGGTTACGATTTTTGGTTGAGATTTGGGATAAGACCAACTATCCAGGATGAACTAGTTGAGATTTTAGACGATGGCGTGCGTGGAGAACTGGAAATTGAGACTGAATTAACTGAAGAGCAAAAGAAACAATTGGAAAACGTTAAGAAGGAGTTTATAGTCGCAGAACCTGGAAAATTCGGAGCAACTAACCGAATTATACATACGATTGAGTTGAAGGAGGAATTTGAGGAAGCAGATCCGGTTAGGAAAAATCCGTATCCTTGAAGTCCAGTGATACAACAGAAAATTCATGGAGCATTGGATGACATGATTCGAGATGGGATTGTTGAGCAGTCTAGTTCGGAATGGGCTCTCCCAGTAGTTCCGGTTGCAAAACGCGATAGCCAACAAGTTAGACTGTGCTTAGACGCCAGAAAACTAAATGAAAGCACCAAGAGAGACGCTTATCCTTTGCCGCACCAGAACAGAATTTTGAGTCATTTAGGGCCTGTCAAATTTCTGACGACCATTGACTTATCACAATCATTTGCGGCCTAATCCAGATTGTGTACGGCGATCTTAGGATATCAGGTTCCAAAATCGGTAAGACAATTTCGGCGATTCCTCGGTATGATAAATTACTACCGTAGGTTTATCGCAAATTATAGTGAAATTGCAGCACCTCTCACTGACTTATTAAAAAATAAACCAAAGAGAGTGCAATGGAACACGACAGCTGATAATGCATTTCAGGTCATCAAGGAGAGACTAATCTCTGCTCCTGTGATGGCCAACCCAAACTTTTTGCTACCCTTCACAGTCCAAACGGATGCAAGCGACAATGCTATCGCAGGGGTTTTGACATAGGTGCACAATGGCGAGGAGAAGGTCATAGCGTATCACTCCGAAAAACTCAAAGGAGCAGAGCTGAACTACCATGCGGCAGAGAAGGAGGGACTTGCTGCACTCCACTGCATAGAAAAGTTTAGAGGTTACATAGAGGGGACGAAGTTCACTCTAGTGACGAACTCCTCTGCCTTGACTTTTATAATGCGAGCGAAAAGGCGGTCTTCTTCCGATTCAGTCGATGGAGCATCGGACTACAACAGTATGACATGGAGATCCGTCATCGCAAAGGGAAAGAGAATATTGTTCCTGACGCGCTCTCCCGGTCAATCGAGACTCTGGATGATAATCCCGATGACGAATGGTACAGGAAACTGTTTGCAGCTGTCGCGGAAGATCCTGAGAAGTACGTAGATTTCAAAATTGCGGATGATATTCTGTATAAGTTTGTAGCAGCCAAGTCTGATTTGATGGATTACCAGTTTGAATGGAAACAGTGTATTCCTACTTCAAAGCGAACCCTGATTCTGAAACAGGAACACGACCAAAATCTCCACATTGGTTTCATAAAATGTGTCGAGAAAATTAAACGAAAATACTATTGGCCTCGCATGAGTGCCGAAATTAAGAAATATATCGCAAAGGAAAATAAACACTCTACCGTGTCGACAGCTCCGGAAATGGGGAAGCAGAGGATTTTATCACGACCTTTTCAAATAATTTGCATGGATTACATCTAGTCCCTTCCCAGAAGCAAGCAAGGCAACGCACACTTATTGGTGGTTATGGACCTCTTTTCTAAGTATTGCTTACTTGCTCCTGTTAAGAAGATTGCGACGGTGTCCCTATGCAAAATATTAGAAGAGCAGTGGTTTAGGAAATTCTCTACGCCTCAAATCGTAATCACGGACAACGCAACAACATTTCAATCAAAAGATTTCCATAATCTACTGGAAAAGTATGAGGTTCAACATTGGGCGAATGCTCGCCACAGGAGCCAAGCAAATCCTGCTGAAAGGCTCAATAGGACGATCAACGCAATGATTTGTTCTTATGTTAAACAGGACCAAAAACTTTGGGACACGAAGATCTCGGAGATGGAATTCGTGCTGAATAACACGATACATCCGACGACTAAATTTAGCCCAGTGTTTGGTCACGAAATCATTGGCAAAGGATCAGATCACAGACTAGAGAGCATAGAAAGAGCATAGAACAAACGGAAGAACAGAGAATAGAAAGGTGGAAAGGTGGAAATCGAAGGATCAGTGAGTTGGTGATGGGACACCTACAGCAAGCTCACGAGGACACGAAGAAGCGATACGATCTCCGACATATACGTTACTCACCATCGTTTGATGTGGGTCAACGTGTGTATAAACGGAGCTTTCGGCAATCGTCGGCAGGAGTCCAATTTAACGCCAAGCTGGGACCTCAATACACGCCATGTATCATCCTCAAAAAAGTCGGTACTAGTTCGTACGAAGTATCGGACGTGAATGGGAAATCGTTGGGTGTATTTTCAGCTGCGGATTTGAAAGCATAATAACCTTAAAAGAAAAAAAAATAAGAGCTCTAATCACATAATTTCAACATAGAAATATAAAAGCTGAAAATTTGAACTTGGTGAGGGATGGAAATTTTAGTGAATAATCATGTTTTAAAATACCTCCCATTCCAAACTTGGAAAAATCAGCTGCAAAAAAAATGCAATGAAAAACCCCGGGATAGTAGAATTGAACACATATACGATTAGGTGCATTATCATCACTTTTTTTTTTTGTAAATACGGCCGTGTATAAGTAGTAACGTTGTATCGTAGTTTTGTTGATAGTATTCGTAGGTTTTGTAGATTTGCATGTATGCCTGAAATTTTAGAAATCATTAAGTTAAGTTCATATTTCAGTTCCCAAAATAGGTTTTTTTTTATTTGTAAAATGTATTGTTGTCAAAGGAAAAATGCAAATGCGCATCGTATATCTTTTGTATGTTTTATGTCTTGGAAGCATAGTTGCAAACAAGTTGTAACAACAATGCAGTCAGGCTGAAGCAATTAGGAGGTGAGGTATGTGGCTAGATAAACAATGTTTATGAAATTTGTGTCAAGGTCATGATCAAGTCCATATTTCAGTACAATAGAATACTAAGAGTTTTACACAGGCTCAATTCTCCAACATTTTTTTTTTCTTTGTCACGTGCACTTACCATGTATCGCGTGATTGACAATAGAAATGTACAGATGAGCTTCTAACAAGAAATACACATGATCTACTTAGCTAAAAGTCAAAAGCAAGGGAAAGATCAATTGGCCAATAATTAAAAACCCATCATGAAATGATGATTTTTCGCCGACGGCAGGTCAAAGCATTTCTTATTAAAACCACATCAGAAGGTACTTACCACATGTTATCCATATCGCATCAGCATCACTATTAGCAGTAGAGTTTCGATTTCTCTCGAAAGACCACCACCTTTTCACGCACACAGATAAACCAGTGATAACGTTATCTATAAAAACGTACTAGAACGCTACTCCGACAAGTCGCGTGAAATGTTTCGTGTACTATTCGCATGACTCATTCAATGTATATAAATGCTCGTAATAATAAAAATATGTTGTTTGTAAAAATTTAAATTTGTTATATAGTAAATGATAGTACAAAGTTGTAGTTTTAAATGTCTTTTTAAACAATCGGTGGTATTTTTGCTTATTTGGTTCGAGGTTACTAGGTCTAAACCCTTATGTATTTGATCGCTGGAGACCGGAGTCAATTGACACTGATGGTCAGTAGTGACATTAAGTCATTAAACTGAGAAGAGTTGATTAAGTTCAATAAGGAAAACTTATGACCCCGATACTCGATGATAATGATAGCAAATTTCCCAAACTTTTTTACTTTTGTAAGGTCGTCTTAATTCGGTATGTTACAATTTTAATGTTTTAATAACTACAGTCAGTGATTATGGTTTTGTCGTGTGACAATTTGATTGTGTTGTGCAGGATCAGAGGTATGTGTAACCGGGGACCCGTAACGCTGGTAGATCATCTTTCCGTGGTGCGTTACGGGGTATCAGATCTACCACCAAACCCTAGTCTGAATTAATTCAAACTAGGGAACATATTTGTTGTTGTAGTCAAAGGAACATATATTAGTCCTTATTACATTTTATGCCTTGTGAAAAGTGACAATACTCGCATTGTGCCATCCAGGATGAGCTTGGAATAAGGAAAACATGGTTAGTCTTTATTTATGTGAATTCTCACTGACTGTTGTGCTGTCACTCACAAACGGTTTAAATAGCGGAAACTTTCAATAAAAGTCAAGTCATTGCCAAAAAACAAACAAAGACAACTGTAAAAAACACCGAATACTTCATCATTTCTCAATAGTGATGAAGTAACTCGACATGCACTAAACAAAGGATACGGGATATACTACAATAGATCAAATTACTGGTCGCAGTGGTTTATTTCCCGAACAGAGGAGAAAAAAACCGCCCAGACAACCAAAATGCACGTATATTGAAAGTTGTTTTTATGATATACAAACATATATGTAAGTAAACAAATCGTATAGAATGCAAAAATATGGCTTATACGTTCAAAAGTGGAGGCCATATACGTGCAAATTCCATTTTTTTCTTAAACGAGTTGATTTGATATCGTATGCGATTAAATTTGTAATAACAAATTCGATTTAAAAAGTTTAGCGATGTATATCCGATTTAGTTTGTGACGCAGTACGATGAAAAAATGACACATCGCATATAAGTCGAAAATTTGCACTCTTAACGATTTAACTTAAACATAATACGATAAAAGCTTCAATTAATTGCGATTTTGACTTAAAATATAGGAATAAACGATACTATTTGAACACTGTTATACGACTTGTGGTTGTCTGGGCAGGGACGGCTTGTGTGATCTGTAAATATTTACTTTGTAAATATAAAATATTTACTTTGTAAATATTTTTACCTGAGCTGGGGAAGAGTGTTAGGGCGGGGTTCGGGGGGGGTTTTTTGGGTTTTCGCGTTTTTTCGGTGTGTGTGAAGGGGGGGGGGGGGGGGGGACATTAGGGGGGGGGGGGAGGGGGCGGCCTATTGGGAGTCCATTAGGGGTGGCGATAGACATGGCCATCTTAAATGGATGATAACGGCCACGAAAGATGACGAAAATTTGCAAATGGTTCCGGTCATTGGCCAGCAGTCAAGGGCAGTGACCCAATGTTCCACTGGACGTTGAAACATTTGATCACTTATCGAAAGACCACCAAGCTAAACGGTCTTAAATTGCTAGCCCAACAAAAAGTTCCTAGTTTGGAAGTCTAAGGTTACAATAAAAAAAAACGACAGTGGAAGAAAGCACGTGAGCGACGGACAAGAAGGACAAAGTGGACAACAGGTAAAACCGCACAACAGCCATTGTGGGTAACAAAAAGGTCCTAAAAGACAACCATTTGCCCAACAGGACCCCGTTGTCTTTAGTGAAATGTTCCGGTAGACGTAACGGCAGGCTACAAGGTTCCCCAAATTAGTCACGGCCACTACCGGCACCCAAGTACATACCACGCTTGTGTGTTGCCCAGGACGTAGACCCAGGTGATCGCCATCGCCACCCCGTTCAACTAGTAAAGCGCGCGTAGGATTCTCACACCCCCTCCCCGATAACGGTAGGAGACAAGTGGTGAGGAGGCGGCAGACGACGGAGGACACGTGGTGGTAGTGCTGGAAGGGGCCCCGAAGAAGAACACAAGGTTAGATAGACTGTAGGAAAGTGGGAAAATTAAGAACTATAGGAGAAAGTAAGAAGTAAATAAACCGATAATTTGATAAAGTGCAGTGCTTGTAGAGTATTTTGTGTATTGCGTGCGATCATTCCCTGCCCCGCGACTTGCATTCGGTAAGCGTGCCGACCCTGAGGCTTTTCATCCAGGGAATCTTACAAGTGCTCTACCAAGTAGGTAGTAGATACCTACAATGCCCTACAGTGGCTATCGGTGAAGCAAAGAGTTGTGTATGGTGTAGTATGGTGTTCATTTTTAAAGTAATTAACGGTTTGCTGCCTCGTTATTTGTGTAATCGAATTGAAAGAGGAAGTGATATTCATAGATATAACACTAGAAACGCGGATGATGTTAGAACACCATATTTTTTGTACGGAGCTTCACAAAATTCGTTGTTTTTTAAAGGTATAAATGTTTTCAATTCGATGCCTATACACATCAAACGTGCAGCAACACTAACAGATTTTAAGATACAATGTATTTCACACATCAAAGCTGCCTTTTGAACAGCTACTCTGTTAACTTTTTACTCTTGACTAATTTTGTATCTTGACGATGTTATTACAACGGATATTTTTGTATGGTTTATTGTTAAATGTTTTATATTTGTCATGGGGCATAAACAAACTATACTTTTCGCCTCGATGATGATAATGGATTTAAAGTTTTTATTTGTTATTGTAATTTAAAGTAGTTTTCATTTTTTGTGTAGTCTACAAAAGTTTGAGCCTCGCGCGCGGTGTACAGGTATAAAGGACTTCTTTTTGAATTTATCAAAAAAGAATGGGGCCTTTGATGCTTGAGAAGATGACATGAAATAGTAGTGGGTTGCCTGGCTGATTGTCGGGGAATCCCTTGTCAATTCTGTTGTGGTTAAAAGTAAAAGTTTGACTAGGGCCGGTCCACGAGTTTTTCGGTTTGGAAATTTTCTCGATTTCCCTGATTGCGGATATCCTTGGTCAGCCCAAAACTTAGGTGGCGGTTCCATTAGTGTTGGAACCCCATTGACTCTGTAACGGGCAGGATCGGATATTAGCTTGTCTTTTGATAATGTCCTTATATGGGATTCTGTGATTTGAATTGTAATAGGATTTTCTGATCGCTGGGAATACTTGCAAACATTTGTGGTTGACATTAATAGCTTTTCACAATTATATCGCTGTAAAGCAAATGAACAGTTTTGGAAGAAGTTTACATCTTAAGATGAAATCAGTTCGTTTTTTGTTTTGCATAACTGGTAGAATTGTTTTTAAATAAATTATCTAATAGATAAATCGTCTAGCTCAAACGCAAGGACAGGGATATTCCCGAAACGGAGAAGGCCATTTTCACTGAAAAATTTGGCAAGAAGATGATGGTTTGGCAGGCAATATATGAATGCGGCAAAATATCTAGCCCGTACGTATCACCCAGAAGTACATCAAGGAATGCCTTCAGAAACGTTTATTGCCGATGATCAAGCATATTTCCAGTCCAGTCATATTTTCCAGTCCAGTCCAGTCCAGTCCAGTCCAGTCATATTTTAGCCTGATTTGGCATCATGTCATTGCGCCAAGGACACACTAGCCAAAATGTCTGTTTAGTGCCGCAAGACATGCACTCGCCAAATTGCTCAGAGGCACGGCCAATCGAGACTTTCTGGGCTTGACCAAAGCCAAACTACGGAAATTCGTAAAACCTGCGAATGACATCGAAAATTTATAAAAGGATTGGACAAAAGTGGTGAAAATGGTGGGAAGTGCAACTGTGCAGAAGTTTATGGGTCATGTTCAAGGAAAAGTGAGATTTCTCGGTTATAATTAAAGATTTTGATTGAACAACAGTAAAATGTTATGTAAAACACCAGTGCTGATATAATTTGCCAAATAAAATAATTTAAATCATAAAAAAAAACATCATATTTGCATTATTTTGAAAGTGTGCCTATAATTTCTGAAACAGTCTCTATGGCACTATATGTTAACACAAATGAGATAATCAACAATCAGTTGATATCCTTGACAGACGATTGATATTTCAAATGTTTTGAGGTCATTCTAGCTAGAAATACTCTAAGCACAGATGAATATTATTAATTAGTGTAACTATCATAAATTGCAACACTATTAAGGAACTGATTGTGATACAGAAATATACATTTGGGACATGTAGCACCTTTATTTCCATAGTTAAAATCCTGGATAAGTTTAAAGTTGTTTCAGGACATATATTTCTCTTTCAACAGAATTGAATGTTTCATTATTACTATTGTCCAGCATTGTTGAAATATAGGACCAAATTTATAATCCTAATATAATGTTATGTTGACGATGGAATTCATGTTGTTGATGGAGTGAAAAATAACTTTCACTTCTAGATAAAGGACTCCTACAAAACTTATGTTTAATGCTTGTACATACGATAACTTCTTCTTCGTTTTCAAGTAACGTAATTTATCATGCCATATGTCCTTTCGAAGATTCGGAAAGATTTGCATGTCGGCTCTTCACAGATTGTGTTGAGATATGTCGTCCTGTTTTCCTAATAGTTAACACAACAAATAGACAGAATAGCTTCAAGTATGTGCCAAAGATAAATGACATTGATTCTTCGGAGATTATCTACTTATCTCCTCTTCATTGGCTCTGCAGATTGTTGTGTATTTTTATTTTCTTTCTCTATGCTTGTCAAAGAAACTGAACCGACGAAGACCATACTGACGACGAAGTGCCTGTTGAATGACTATAGCCAATATACAGCAATGCATTATATGACAGATGAATAGATGCTGCTGCCCACCTTTAGGTGCTTATTTATGGGAAAACCGTGAAATCGCCTCATACGAACCCAAGTATTTATTTTCACGGATGGGAAACCACCATCCGTGCGGAAGGCGCTTCTTGAGGATTTTCCTTTCGGCTACTTGAAAAAGAAAGTATGAATGCCCATTGTGGGCATAGTTTTTGTTTGTTTTATGTTTGCATATGTTATGAGGACAAAATTCAACCTCATTAAGATGCTTACATACGAGTGCCAAAACTGTAATACGCGCATCATCCGATTGTGCTTTGTGCTGTTTTGCAACATACAACTGCTCGAAGCTGCTTATGTTTGTTTAATTTTTCAAACAGAAGGTGCTAGAGCCGAGAAAAACAAATGAACATGCTGAGAATTGTAAGATAATCAAGTATATGTGATATTATATTTAGGACGGAGATTTTCTCCTAATTCGATGTCGTTATTTTTTCGTTACAAATGATCAAAGATCCACCGACATTGCACAGGGGTCAGTTCAGCTTAGTGTTTTTCATTTTTGTTATTTGTTTTTGAGAAGCCATCCATGTTTTATCATACAACTAATTAAAAATGCATTAACTACAATACAATGAATATATAAATTTATATTTTATTTTTAATTTAAGCGAATTTTAAGTCATAAGTACATTTATCCAATAAAACGTTGTACACATAGCTATTTAAATAAATTTCAATGCCGACAAAAGAAATAACAAGATGTGATTTTCTTTTTTGATACTTTCAGCTTATTGATAACTTAGATGTCTAACTGCACTTCTAGAGTTATTAATGTTGACATTCTGATTTGATTGCCGGTGATTTGAATTGCAACGTGATTTACATCGCGTGACACAAGAAACATCTCTTGTCATGTATTTGGTCCTGAGCAGAATTGTGAAAAATCAATGTTTGTATTCATCTTAAGTGGACATTTTTATGGCAGACGGTAATGGTACAGAAGTAGGAAGTAAACTAATTAGGGCCTATATTCTTACACGCAGGCAAAAAAAACCCTGTTAAAAATACTGAATAGACAAGGTGAAAATAATATTAACACAATTAGATATAAATGATAGCATATAAGGTTGAAATGATAATTACTTAGCAGGAGCATCTAGATTAATATATGGATGTAAAATAATGTAAAATTTGGAATAAATAAAGAGTTAAAAAAAACTAATTAGGGCAGAAGTAGGACGTTGATTAACAACCCTGTTCCTGAGTATGAAATTTTCCAGTACGATCGTGGGACCATAAACAGTCGTAAGTCTAAGGGTAGCGACATTCTTGTGAATATGAGACTGAAATCAAACGTAATCGAGAAGCAATGACGTCTATATAAGGTCTGTGGCAACACACTGCTTGCTTGTATTGGAAGCAAAAATAATGTAAACATTACTGAGCTGACGAGTGATGAAGTAACACTAATCAACTCTCTATGGGCGTGCATAGGTCCAGGTAAAAAAATCGCTTCAAACGTGTATTATAAATGCTGAATTGCGGAAATAATCATGATACACATGCCATTTATTGAGCTGAAGCATTTCGTCCCGATAACATGGGTAATTTATAGTGAATGTAACTGAATTTAATTGAATTTTTGCCACATTAACTTTCAAACGCTGGGACTTGACAATCGAGTAGCGATAGAGAGCTAATTTTCCATCATCGATAGACTGGAATCGGTTGAAAAGTTAAGTTTTATAGCGCACACAATAAACAATCACGGAACGAATGAATAAAAAAAATAGTATGACGTAGCACTTTCCGAGCTCTTGTGTAGCGTGCGCAAGGAGTGCGCTGGTATTAGTGTCATGAGCGAATTTTGCTCATTTATCTAATATTGTTGTGGCTACTGGGCCAGACCTTATATAGACGTCATTGATCGAGAAGGACTAGTGAAATAGTATACAACAAGTGTGGAAGTATGTTGAGCTTGCGAACTGCAAGGTGTTCCTGTGTGAGTCGTTTTTGATGCTGATTGAAAAAAACTACGATTGGCGCAATCATTGATCACTGATGACAGTGATTGCGCCAATCGCAGTCTTTTTAATCAGCATAAAAAACGATCTAGTGTACACGAAGTGGAGGGAAGTAACTACCACACAGGAACACTTTGCAGTTCGCAAGCTCAACATACTTCCACACTCAGTTTTCTAGCCTAGCGCAGATGTTTGCTGAAGTTTACACTCTCAAATGAACACTCTCTTGAAGTGTGAAAATCAAAATAAACATGAACACGAGCGCAAGCTTCGTGCTCATGTTTTGTGCCACGTTCGCAGCGACGCTCGCAGCGGCGCTCGCAGCCGCCCTCAAAACATCTTCGAACGATCAATATCACATCAATTTTTTTTTATTTAGTTCGTTTATATGTTAGGCTCAGGCGTGTGTAAAACTTTACGGAGCCGATATACAATATTGTTATTAACAATGTATAACTTTCAATTTTAGTAAAATGGGTAGTAGTAGTAAAATTACTCGTGGCTAGCTCGAGATTAATGGGTCACATTATCGTTTGGAAGGGGCTGGGCAGGTAACTTATTGAAAGTATTATTTGCTGCTCATGGTTGCGACATCTACCAAATCCTCGGTCCCTGTAGTCACTTTCAGGATATCACATCAATTGGGACGATCAATTTCACAATATCAATTGGGACGATATGTTAGCAGCAATGAAGCGATATGGTGAATTTTCTCATTTGCCATTCATGAAAGACATCTGATCGTGGTTCATTTGGCTGTTCATCTCGAAAATGGTCAACGCGTTTATTTTACAACTCATAACGCAGTGCAAAGGGCCAAACAGTCACCTTCTACTACATTGACAAGTTTCTTCGCTACTTAGCAAGCTGATGAATTTGCAAGAACGTTGCTTTATGCTGTAATGCCAAGGAGGATCGAGGATGTTAGCCTAATGATCGCACATAAATTATTGACACAATTGGGTATGGTTTCGTCCGATCGTCCAATGCACACAGCATACAGAGCGAGTACAATACAACCACGAGGAATTGAGCAAAAATGTGCGCATGAATGCCCCAAAATTTAACCAACAGCAAAAATCATGACAGATATCAATGATGGAAGCAGTAGTATATATTTCATGGATGCACCTGGAGGCATGAGAGAAACATTTTTGATATCTCTTCTTTTGGCTACAATGCAGTCGCAAGGTGAGATTGCCATAGCACTGGCATCTTCAGGAATCGCTGCTACGTTTTGGGATGGCGGACGAACGGCACACTCTGCTCTGAAGCTCCCACTGAATATGCAGATCAATGAAAACCCGACATGCAATATTTCCAAGACATGTGCGATGGCCAAAGTTCTGCAGCAATTCAAAATGTGTGCTGATGATGAAATCAACGCGTGTCTGAATTCTTCTGATTTGTGGCGGCACGTAAAGACACTCAAACTGACTTTTAACATGCGGGTTCAGTTACAAAATGATCAAATCGCAGATATCTTTACGAAGACATTGCTAGACATTGCAAATGGGAAAATCGACATTGGCTGCCAAAAATAAAGACTTCAATGATCTCAATGTGGCCATTAAAAACGAAATACCGGGAATAGTTGTTTCGTATACATCGGTGGACACAGTGATGAATCAAGACGAAGTAGTAAATTATCCAACAGAATTTCTGTATTCTCTAGAATTGCCAGGTTTGCCACCGCATAATCTTCAGTTGAAAGTCGGTTCGGTGATTATGATGCTGCGCAATATCAACCAACCACGACTTTGCAATGGTACCAGACTAACCGTAAAAAAAGCTAATAAACAACGCAATCGAAGCAACCATTCTCAAAGGAACACGTTTTGCTTCCACGAATTTCCATGGTCCCGAAGGATTTGCCGTTTCACTTCAAGCGTCTTCAATTTCCGATCCGGTTTGCTTTTGCCATGACTATCAACAAGGCACAAGGTCGGCCACAGGAAATTTGCGGAATCAATTTGGATTATCCGTGTTTCTCACTCGGTCAACTTTATATCGCCTGTTCACGTATTGGCAAACCAGCACCGTTGTTTGTATACGCAGAAAACGGCAAAACTAAAAACGTTGTTTATCATAAGGCGTTGCAATAAGCAGCAACGCATATTGTACAATACTAAAATCATCACATAACAGTACAAAATTAACTCTAAATAAGTGGAATTTAAACCTCATTGCATATAAACATCTTCAATTATAATTCCTTCTCCAATTTTCCAATAATTATAGGCAGGACAACGTCTGCCGAGGCCAGCTAGTAACTAATAAATGAAGAAAAAAAAAACACAAGCAGATTAAACTCTTATACTAGACATTTGAAGAAACAAATAAATCGACTGCATGTAAGGTCGATCTTCCTTGGGCCTCTAGGGTATTCAAAAATCGTGTTCTGGCGGCGTCATTATCCGTGCATTGCCAGGCTGATGTGTTTACTAGGTTTCATTGACCGAATGGCCTCAATCGAACTGAGGCTGTCCGAGAAGATGAAGTAATGGTCTGTGAACATGTTGGAAATCATCCCCAATGCGAAGTTGATTGCTGCCAGCTCAGCAACATAAACAGAACAAGGTTCCTGAAGATTGTGGAAGGCGCTAGAGTTTTCATTGAAGACACCGAAGCCAGTGAATCCATTGAGGCGAGACCCATCAGTGAAAAACCTTTGTTCAGAATTGACGTGTTGGTACTTTTCAGTAAAAATATGCGAAATTATTATAGAATGAAGATGATCTGGAATTCCATGAAACGTTTGTTTCATGGAAAGATTATAATGAATTGAAGCACTGCTATAGGTGAAGTGAGCACGGTCTGGAGTAAAACACGAAAGACACATATCCGACGATATGTAATGGTGGTAAATTCTCATAAATTGAGATTGTGTGTTCAGCCCTGATATTTCTCCAAAATTGTCTATTACAAATGCTCTTTTCACTCCACATTTGATTAATATTCTGAGCGAAAGCTCTCAGACCCGATTCTGGATGGGTTTTACTCCTGAGCATTTCTCTGCCAAATGAGCAAATGACTGAACTCGACCCTCTCCGATTTGGATGAAACTTTGCACATGTCTTCGGAATTGGTGACGATGGATTTTCCGCGGGTTAAGGGAATTTTTTGACTCAAGACAAATTTTTCAAAAGGGCGTATGTGTTTTGTCATGCGTATTTTTCAAAAAATCATAACTCGAAAACCGTTGGTTGTAATAAAATTGCGTCTGAGTAGAAGTTGTAGTTAATTAATTTGACTTTATAAAAAAAATATGTACACTGCAAAAAAAAAATTATTTTCTTCAAAAAAATCAAAAATTAAACATAAAAATCAATTAGCAAATCTGTCCAACATACGATTTTTATAGTTTTTTTTCGAAAAGGCTCTGAGTCATAAAAAAAAATAGAAGTTGTTCTGCAATGAAGCAACTTAAGATAAAAAAGTTCTTAAAAGTAAGAAAAATTCAAGTTTTTTCCAATTTGTTGTTTTTGCATAAATAACCATATTTGAATAATATAATACGATTTTTTTAGTGATTTTAAACAAAAATGCTTTTGGTGAGCAACATTCTAAATGTATCCGTTTTCGAGATAATTTGAAATTAATGTCGAAAAAATATGGCCCTTTTTCAAATGTTAGTCGTGATTGTCCATCTTCAAAAGTATTTTTTTCAAATTGTACATAATATTTTCAACAACTATCCATGTGTCACCAAGAAGATTGAACATCTTCTTAATTAACTAAATTAACGAATCTTAATTACCAAATAAAAATTTTGAGTTTTTTTTTGTTCATACATGTTTTAGTTATTTTTTCTACTATCTTTAAAAAAAATTGTATTTACATTTTTACAAACACTATTTCCTAACATTCCTATAAATATTAGGAAAACTCAGTATTTCGTCAGTTGAAAATATTTTCGCAGCGATTTTGTTATCTGCAACTGGAATGAAGGAGTGATATTTCTGTGTACCAGGAATCATTTTTAACGGCTTAAGTTTGCTAAGGAGCATGCTGATAAGCCCCTAGAGTTCTGGAAAACGGTTCTCTGGACGGACGAATCAAAATTCGAGCTGTTTAACCGAAAGCGGCGGGTTCGTGTTTGGTGCAGATCGGGAGAGGAGCTTCAGGAGCGCCACATCCAAGGCACGATGAAGCATGGAGGAGGAAATGTGATGGTCTGGGGGTGTTTTTCGTGGGGTGGAGTGGGAAGCATTGTGAAAATCGACGGGATAATGACGGCAGATTCTTACATCAACATCCTGCGAGAAAATCTGGAGGTTTTGCTGATCCAGACGGGCCTTGAAGAGAAGTTCGTATTCCAGCAGGACAACGACCCGAAGCATACTGCCAAGAAGACCAAGTCTTTCTTCCGGTCTTGTCGGATCAAACCGCTGGAATGGCCTCCACAAAACCCGGACCTCAATCCCATCGAGAATTTGTGGGTGATTCTCGATGCCAGGTTGTCAACTGTCAACTGGTGTTACCAATAAAAATAACTATTTTGAAGCCCTGGAGCGCGCCTGGGAAGAGCTAGATCCACAGCACCTAAAGAACCTGGTCGAGAGCATGTCGAAGCGCCTGCAAGAGGTCCTGAAGGCCAAAGGAGGACACATCAATTATTGAAATGCTTTTATTTTACTTTAATTTATGTTTTCTGTAGCCTAAATGAAGTGGGCACTTTATTTTGTCACTGTTTTTTTTTTCAACACGAATTGTTTATTTTTTTCTTTAAGTAAAACTCCTTTTTTTTCAGTATTCCATAAGTGAAACTTAAAAAGAATATAAAAAATAAGATAATAAAAAAAATACAGTGTGTTTACTTTAATTTGAACCAAGTAAATGAGAGAAATTGAAAAAACGATGAGGCGGGCACTTTATTTTGCCTATCAGTGTATATGTTAATTAACAAACATGGATGATATCAGAAATTGTTTAAACACATCAGATTATAGTTAGATTATAACTCGAACAGGTTTTCAATATTTGTCATGACTATTTTCAATGCACGTTGTTAGACGCTCGAGCACTATTCTCACAGTTTGAATCTATCCTGATGTTCTCATAAGATTTATAGCTTTTTTTAACCATAACAAATCTTACATCCAATCATTATTCTAAACGTTCAATTATATTTCAACTATTCAACATAAACCATTTTTGAATGATTATTGATGTAGTTATCATAGTAACTAAGGTTTGAATATTGTTGAAACCACATTCGTAATCTTTATCATTTATTTAGGACTATATCTGCTTAAAGTTAAAAGTAACAGCTTTCTGAGTTTTGTGTTGGATGTCCTTTCCAAGATTGTACAAAAATGATTGTACTTTGCACAATACAAGGGTAAACATTCCATTGAAACCATCAATCGTATTAACTTATAAAATCGTTTTCAGCAAAAAGGCTCGTTGCAAGTATTCTTCCAAATCAGAAAACAAATGAACGAGCTAAAGTTGTCGTACATATGGAATGTTACATTCAGCGAAATAAATTTTCGATATTCATAAGATTGTATTATGATAAATGACATAAAAAATCAGTATGAATTTCATAAATTTGTCTTACGAAATATAATGATGATGACAAAATAAAAGTATAGAGCAAACTGGATTCGAACCTTGAACGTTGAGGTTATGGGTCCAGTGACTTGCCCACTAGTTTATATCAACACTTGTAATTAAGGAAGCTTAACGGCTTACAAGATCAACGTCAAATTGAAGCAAAATGCATTCATACTCTGAGAAAAATTCTATTGTTATACCGACAATTATATCATGGTCAGAATGACTATCGCATATAATGGTTACAATAACCATGAAAATGGTCGAATTCACCACGTTCATGGCATTCTTGGCTAGGATCATGGTGACAAGGACTATTCCGACATTATGGCAATTGTTGGATCAACTATTTTTAATGTTCATTTTAACCATGATCATAGTCGGTTCAAAATCACTATACTGCAATAGTCATCCTATACCCCAATAATGGTAAAATTGATGATCAAATTTGTCTCTGTGTAAGTCAGCCTTTTGTAATTCCAAAGCATCGTTAATTAGTTGAACCTTATGAAATTCTTAAGTTTATTTGCCTGAGTGTGTGAGTTGAAGATGGTACAATGTTCTACAACATTGGAGTTATTCTTACCTATTTTAATGTATCTCTGAAGAGAATACCGGAAATCGATTTAAATTAGTGGGTTACGTTTCACTCAAATATTCATAAATTAAGAGTGTTGGTTGGTTATTTTAACAGCACATAGGGTTGAAAATAATGCACTAATAATGTTATATATATTAATATAAATATAAAGTGCTAATAATGTAATATATAATAACATAATTTTGTAGTATAATTCTGTCCATAAAGTTGCGTTTTGGTACATGTCTCCCTCCTCCTACATCGTTACGTAATATTTGGATAGGGACTAATGCTTTCTGATCTGTCCAATATATATGTGAAAATGTCTATGAAAATAAAGAAATAAATAAATAAATTAGTAAATGTATAAATATCACATTATGTTTTCGAAAAATTATTCTGCACCCTGATCAATCTTTCCAAAACACTTGAAAGGCAAGTGTAAGCCTGGGTTATTTCGTTTAAAATGTATCGCATTTTTATAGGAATTGCTCCGCTCGTCACTAGAGGTCTTGCTATACTGAACCAACAGGATGAACAATTTCAAAGTCAAGGTAAGCACACAAAGAAGTATGCAACTAATGCTTTCAAAATTCATTATTTTTTCGGGATAGCGACCAATACAAACATCTTAAATCTACAATCTTAGTTTAATGTATTCGTATCAAGAAATTGGTTGTAGTTTCAAAATGGTCAGAATTTATTTTTCATATTTTGATATGTTTTCCATATTATATCATCGAAATCGTTCCCTAAAATTTACTTCAAAATGAATTTTACAGAAATTGTTCCATTTCGTTCTGTAGAGAACCAGACTGTTCAAATTCCTACTCCCACCAGCCAGGGTGAGTTGATTGGAAATGTTTTATTGGTAGTAGTGTTTTTATAAATTTTAATTATATTTTACAGAATCTGACGCATCTTTTCATTCATAAGGTGAACCCAATTTTAACAGGGCCTATCGGGAGTTTAATAAGCGGTTCACTGCGAATGAATTCGGTTCTGCGTGCAGTGTGTGCGATAGGTTATGGTTTGTTAATGACCTGAAACCAATCAATGATGCAGCAAGAGGAGTATTGGCTGGCCATTTTGAATCGTTTCAGGGATTCAAAGTCTGTCGCAGTAACCTGCCAAATTTGTCAACGTCGAATGGGTTTACGTACCCTAGTCGTCCTCCGAATATTCCACCACTTGACCAAATTAGCGGAAGGCTGATTTCTCCGCGTCTGTCGTTTATGCAGATTCCTCGCCTGCGACATGCGCGACAGGTCTGTTTTCCCACCAACATGAATAACAATCGAGTTTAAACAGTATTATCCGAAATTACAGGCAGTTACACGATCATTGGTCAGGTGATAAATGTTGCAGTTGATGTTGATGAGATGGTTTGGGTGCTTCCACGCCAGTTGGAAGATGATTATGCTTTTAACGTGTGTATCAAGAAGCACTTGATTCGCAAATCTAACTATTAGTCTGGATTCGTCAAAAAGTCTGTCGTGAAAACTTGGCTTGAATTTCTTGTTACAACACCTTTGTATAGAAAAGAGGGCGTTATCTTCAACCAGGAACGGTTGCAATCTTTTGCCCAGGAGCCTCGATCTGGAGCATCGCGAAATGAAGATACGATTCAGCTTGAAGTGATTGACGCGAATAATGATACCGAGTTGTTCGCTGGTCAACAACAAACACTTCTGTGGAATGAAGACAAGTGTCTAGCTCCGGCTCAAAACAGGACACCAGTCTCTATCGTGTACGATGAACATGCCGAGGAACTCTCCTTTCCGAATATTTATCTGGGATATCCTAGAAAGATCAGAGATGGCATGCATGTAACTCCGTTCAGGATGGCAACCAGTGAGCTGAGACGAAGCGATAGACGTGGAGTCACTTACTGTATATGGCTATGAAAGTTTTGAGGCTACGTGTGACTGAAGGATTGCAGCAAACCTTCAAATGTATGGGAACAGCGAACGTCACGCGATGTCAGCTCAATGACAGAAGCTTCGTAGAAAGTCTCATGCAACGAAACCTGTCGTTCATGAAGTCTATTCCGAACTCTGTGCAGTATTGGTATCAACGAAAACAAGATCTTTTCGCAATGATACGACAGCTGGGTAAGCCTACAATGTTCCTCACATTAAGTGCGAGCGAAACACAATGGCCTCTATTATTGAAGCAGCTGTATAAGGTGTCCAACAAATATGGTGGCAGTGAACTGGCTGATCCGATGAAAGAGTTGAACTCACAACAACCCGCGACTCTAGGGAATGATGACGCCGTAACGTTTGCTTGTACTTCAACAAGCTCGTTGATGTCGTTGTGACTATTGTGTCGTCGCCGAGGTTCAGTCCGTTCGGAAAACATCATGTTGTAGATTTCTTCAAGCGTATCTAGTTCCATCACCGTGGCAGTCCACATGCGCACATCATGCTATGGCTTGCAAATGATCCTGCTGAAACGGTATCCGAGCATATGCCTGCAACTATAGAATTCATTAGAAGTGTGTGTGTTCCATTCAGGCTGTGCACTTGCAGGAAACTATCAAGAAGCAGGTTCACGAGCATACGCGCACATACTATAAGCGCAATGAGACCACTCATTGATTCCTCACCGCTGACGATCGTCGCCGTGATAAGTTAAGGAAACGTGCCTCGGAAATCCGACAGATACTGGAAACCAAGGCGTTTGACACGCTAGAAGAGTTTCTTGCCGACTGTGGAATGTGGAAGTGAATGCAAAAGTTTGTTTGGTGAAACAAGCAATATTTGAAGATAAATCGACGAATTTCTGATAAATTCCACACTAGAAATCTGGTTAAGCCACTCTTTAGGAGCGACACATGTCGGTTTTGACGGTGAAAAATACTTTTCTATTTATGCAAAGTTGTTGCATGCAAAATTCTATCAAAAATATTGACTAGTATTCGGGTTAAAAGAAATATAAGATCACTTCACACGGTGAGGAGTTATGGGAAAGTAAAAATTGGAATTTATTTTTAATGAAAGTAAAAAAATTTCGACGATTCTTGTCTTGTTCAGCATTAATCATTGAGCTTGTGGATACTATCACGAGGGTATGAATGCTTATTATAACTTTATGCTCATCCTTCACTTTGACGCTACGCTTTGCTGAAAAGTTTGATTGTTAATTAAGGAAAAGAACCTAATTAACAAGCCATGTAAAATTAGGCGTTCTTAGACTGAAAAACTGAAACGTCACAGAAAAATGTTTATGACTAAGCCTAATTTCGTCTCCATTATCAGCTATATTTTTGTTAATAGAGTCATTTTTATGTCTCAGTTTCAGAGCACCTAAATTAGCATGGTTTTTTGTAAAGTATGTGCCAGCCACCATTTCTTTTGTCCTGAATCCTCACTCTATAAACGTAAAACGGATTTGATCAAACTTTATTCATCCATGAAACTCAAATTTTTTATCTTAATTAACATCTTCGGCCAGCTTTTTCGGCATTGGAAAAAGCAAAACATCTTTCGTACGGATTTGTATCATCATATTCAGCTATTTTGAACAATTTGGCATCTCGCTGCACATGCTCGATAATCTGGTAGCCGACGCTAAAATTCTCAAAAGCCCGGAGAGAACAATGTGCTTAACAGGATTAAAATTATAATTATTAGGAGTTATACCCTCAGCATTGTGGACTTGACCCCATTCTGTATGGCTAAAAAAATCACGTCCGATAGAAGGATTAGTGCAAACCAATACATTTTTCCGCATTATCACTATGTTCTGTTTTGTGCTCTGCATAAATATCTATCTGCTTGATTTGATTTGCATAGCACATTCAACCATTGTGTAGAACTGTTAAATTTGAACCGGTTTCTCAAAGCTAAGATTAACTCATCTGGCGCCTAAATATGCCGGAACCTTGTAAGCTCAGAAGGATTATTTACTAACGAAATAAAAATTCTAGCTCACGCTTGAAAACTAGAACAAATAGCATTTGCTTTATAGATACAATTTATGCTCGCTTTAGATAGCTTGTGTTGAAAGTCAATTGCGTATAGCTGGTACGGATAAAATAACCAAATATTTAAAAAAAAAACTCGTAGAAGTAAACAATTACAAAGTGATCCAATTACACCTTTAACACATTGAACATATAGAATCTGAATTAATATTGAGGACGAACAAACCTAATCCATTTTGAGCGTAAGAGCTGAGATGGTGAATTTAAAGGCAACACGCAATGTAAGACAGCAATTTACCATGAAAAGAATAGTTAATGATCATATCTTATAAATGCAAACATAAACTTTGTAACTCAAAATGAATACCCTTTTTGGGGAAAATTCATTCACTCAACAAATCGTATACAAAGCAACAAAGCAGCACCTAATTTCTTCCCTAAATAGCACGAGAAGATCCGTCATATCCAAATTTGGTACGTGCTTATAACTTTGGGATGTGTAACTCACCCCGGCAACGATGCAAAGGTAATGGAAAGATGAAAGGCGGTATTCATTTTCCGACTAATTTAGCGCAGGTAGACGAAAGTAAACATCAACATAGAAGAAGAAACATTGCTTCTTAAGTATACAAATTAAGATTTTATGGAAATCATAAAAAGGAAACTTTCTTCAAATTTCCGTTTTATCTTGAATGATATCGCATTGGAGTATGTGGCTAATGGAAAGCTACCAATGGAGCTGGAAGTCATGCTTCAGCATATCAAACGATACTAATCACAGATATGGAAAAGAGCCATTTTATTTCGGGTTTGCCATAGATAGGGGAAGGAATTTTCCTTTTACATTCAAACTTTGCGAATGTAATTAAATCCTTCCAAACTTCTCGCAAATCATGTAGCTCGGGATGGCACACCGGCCAACGATAACTTTCATTTTGAGGAGGGTCGCTTCTCGAGCAGATGAATGCTTTTCAGTCATGCTTAGCACGAGAAAAGAAAATATTTTCATGCCTTTTGAAGATGGGTATCATTCGCATACCGGCATTTTGTTGTTTAATTGTATGGCAAACAATTGAGAGAAGCTTAGATTGAAAACTACGATGCATGCTTATTATTATTTGTGTCATTTTGTTCTCCTTCAGATGATGCGATTCAAGATTTTTTTAAAAGGTTTTATTTGACAATAGCAACAATTATGGTTACACTCGTCAATGTTGTACTCACATTACTGCAAAGTATTTGATGTAGGTTATTATATCCATTTTCATTACGCGGTCACTTCCACACGAACAATAAAGTCCGCGTGTTGAAAGAAACCACAAATGGGCAAATTTTCATTGACAATCCGAATTTATGATTGTTCGAATTGATGAAATTATAAACTTACATTATATTTTCGTTGCACAGTAGCATACATGTGATTAAAATATCCTGAACGGCGTGTTTATGGTTCATTTAATCATCTTATAGTTTAATTGACCCATAGTTTAACGATGTATTTGGCACAAACAAGATATCCGTTTGATTAGACTACTCACGGTGTTTGAATCAAACTCTTAGTTAAATCATTCTGGGATTTAGCAGTTGAAATCAACCAACATTCGTTTGGATTGTTTATTTTGATAGCTATGAAAACAAACAATATTGTCATTTGATTCAACCAACATTTATGGTTTTCTTGGTATGATTTGATCTGAGCTGAATTTCTGTTTAAAACAAACAAAAAGAAATGTTTGTCACTGCAAATGTTTAATGAGATTATCAGATGCTAAAAACTCTAAGGATAGAAGGATAAGGATTTGGTTTTTATTAGGAATCGTTCTACCGCAACGAACCTTATAGCATAATTTAGCACGATAAACTCCAGTCTAGAAAAGCGCTGCCAAGTTGACAGTGTTTGAGAGGAATTGTCCAAAACGTTTGATAATATGCCCCATGAATGAACATTGACAAAGCTTGATGAACTGGAATTTCTGGCTCGTTAAATATTTAAGCTAATACCTATAAGAAAGATCTGCCAACTCTAAACTGAGATCTGCTATGTTGTCCTATGTCAAGCCTGAGGGTTTTTGATTTATATTCTCTTCGTCAACTTGAGCCTCCTATCGAACTCATAACATCTAATGTACGCCGACGATCTAAAGGTATACCTCCTTATCATCAGCTCATTGGTTGATTGGCCAGCTTTACATCGAGAAATTGAAACGATAAGAAGTGGATGTGTCTCAAACGAAATGGAAATGAACGCAATGAAGTGCAAGGAAACATTTTTAATAAATCACGACTTGCCATAATGGCATCATCGCTTACTTCGATCAAGGATTAAGCGACAAATTGAGCTTTCGATACGCTTGTGAGTTCCGTGATGTAAATACACTGAAGATACTCTACTGTTAGCCACCGACCTCAAAAAATCAGTGGGGTTGTGTTTAACACACGACCGGTTGACGTAGACTACGTTAAACCGTTTGATTAGTTTCGTTAGTTTCGTAGCGGAACATTCACAGAAAAAAATAATAATGAATTTTAGCAGACGCGCAAAATTCATAATTACAAGCACACAAAACAAGCGTAAAAAAAGAAATTGTTTGCAATCTTTCATACAACAGACCTGATTTCAGTGATATCAGGTTTACATTTTAATGAAATATTCCATGAATTCAAGTCAAATCTAGCATTTCCTTTATACGCATTAGATAATGCAGAAAATTAAATGTTTATTTCAAACTATATTGCAACCCAAATAGTTTTTCCTTAACGAAACATTTCTAGACCAGACCGGGCAGGAGGACGCTGTATGTTAGTATGCATTATAAACCAGTAGTTGGCAAAATCCAGCATCTCAACCAGTAGTTGGCAACGTTTAAGTTTTGCCTGATAATCACGAGTTCATTCGGCATCGGTACATGGTCGGAGGATTTTCCATATGTTCAATTTTAACGCGCTTCCGAAATTTGCGCAAACGTTTGGCATCAAAACGATTAGACATCGTACTCATTCTCACCTTCACAGTTTCTCAAAATTTATTTCTTCCTAGAAGTAAAACTCTATCTAACGCGAATCGTTAAAACAACAGAATAACTATTCATAACTGTACTAACTGGAGTATGCCGAGAATGTTACTTCGGAATATCCATTTCGAAAATCAAACGTAAAAAATTTCTTGATACTTGCCGGAACGCAACATTCTTTAAAATTTTCCGCGAAAATAAAATACTTCTTTTGTTTGTAAAATTTTAAACACTTGAGTAAATAAAATGGCAATCGTATAAACCTCTAGTTGATTTGAGCAAAAATCTCACAAATAAATCAATCAAAATACGATCGAGTTATTAGCTTCCGGTGTTTCAATGTTCCGTGACGACAGCCAGTTGAACAATGTACACAATATGCTCAAGGTATACAACGAAGAGGGAACTTAAATTGTTTTAGCCACCGCTGGCTGTGAATTGGTAAGAACTTGGATAGTAATGTTGAATAAATCCAATCAAACAAACTCTTTCAAAATTGAATTAGTCGTCCTGAAAAGGACGGATTTTAAACTGTCCGCATAGTAATTAAAACCTTCTCGGTCTTTTGAAGAAGCAGGTTATTTCAGCCGTTTCACGTTGCGCCTTACCAAAGATGGCTACCAACAAGATCACACACACAAGCACAACACAGGCTGGTAGCTGACTGCCTAGTACACCACTGCATAATTAATGGCTGCCTAGCAACGGTTGCCACCGCCAGCAGCCAATTCCAAAGTTGGCGCCTTGCCGCTCCGCTCTGCCGAATAAAGCACCCTCCAGGGTACATGCCATCGCCAGCTGCCAATGAATACTGGCTCGTTGCTCCGCACAGCTCCTGTACTGCGACACGAATGAGAAAATTTTCTTTTATGTCGTTCAGTGCTGAATATGAGACCTCCCTTGCTCACATTTGAAATCTGTGATAGGAAAGTACTGTGAATTTATGAAATCCAGCATGAAAAACCAAATTATAAGACATCACCATTCATTTTCGTTATTTTCATTTGTTTTAAATTGTTAACGGATAATTTTAGATAATTGAATTGACTTGCAGAAAAATTTCCATTCGATTGATGTAACAGTTTTGAAAATCTATCGAGTATTTATGAAGTTATGAGCGTTTAATTTGTAACGATATTTTGTGACGGTCGATTATTCTTCGATTTTCAATTGACAATTCAATTTTTCATGACGGCAGCCATTTGTAAATTGTGCACAATGCTCAAGGTATGCAACGGAGAGAAAATTAAAATTGTTTTAGCCACCGCTGTCTGCCATTTGGTTAGTTGTTACATAAATTCAAATTAAACAAACTCTCTCAGATTTGGATTGGTCGTCCTGAAAAGGACGGATTTAAATTAGTCCTGCTCGGTCTTTTCACGAAGCAGGTTATTTCTGCCGTGCACGTTGCGCTTCAGATAAAGATGGCTACCAAGAATATCACACACACTCAAGCACCTTATTTAGCTCTTTGTGGTGGCGCCCACCGGCTGGCTACAAATCATCACCGGCTTTGGCAACCGACTGCCTAGCACACCACTGCATATACAATGGCTGCCTAGCCAAGGGCTTGCTAGCAACAGTCTCAGAGCAATCGACTAGCTCACCACTGGTTGGTTGCCAGTGCACCTTCTGTGGCATGTTGCACCACCTGCTACGTTGGCTACGTTGGCTACGTTGGCAGCTTGCCGCTCCACACTGCAGGTTTCATGCCATCGGGGTTACCTCCATCGCCAGCTGCCAATCCATAATGGCTCGTTGCTCCGCACAGCTCCAGTACTGCAACACTACTGAGTTAATTTGCGAAGGCGTACCCGTTTTATATCGTTCAGTGCTGCATATGAGCCCTCCGTTGCTTAAATTTGAAATCTGTGACAGTAAAGTACAGTGCATTTAGTAAATTTACTCTGAAAAATCGGCATTATAAGACATCACCTTAGGTTTTGGTTATTTTCAATAGCTTGAAATTGTTAACGGAAATTTTTTGATTATTGAATTGATACGCGGGAAAATTTACAACCGATTGATGTAAAAGTCTTGAAAATCTATCGAGCATTTATTAAGTTATTAGCGTTTAATTTGTAACAATATTTCGTGACGGTCGCTTATTTCTAGATTTTCAATTGACACCCTACCCTTCCCGTAAGACGTAGTCTACGTCAAAAAGTGTTGTTTTTGATGTGATGTTAAAATAAAAAAAAGATAAAATTACCCGCGATAGTCAATTGTGGACAACGGTCCGACTGGACACGGACAACCTATTGCGTTGCATCAAATCCCATCGCTTTTGGAGCATCAGCAAGAAAATTGGCCTAACAATTCTCCACCCTGTTAGTGTTAGCCATTGCCAGAATTTGATTGCACATCCAAAAGGGATACGTTTCCGTTGCTTCACTCTGATTCGGATAGCAGCAGCAGTGCCTACCAATTAGCAACATAAAGATAGTTTGATAGTGAATTGTGTGAATTCTTCTTTCGACAGTTGTTTGTGAATAGATATATAGGAAAGTGGATCAGAATGGACAAAAACGAGTTATTCAGTGCACTGTACAACGCATTTGTTAAAGCGTATCCGGAAAAGAAAAAAAAAACAGCATGTCAAGCTGATACCGTGACGTTTTGGCATCAGGCAAAAGGTAAGGAACCTGGTAAAAAGCTCGAAGTATTGGTTCAGTCAAAAATACGTGATCTTGAGGCAATCTCGTTAAAACGACATGGCAAATTGTTGCAATTCTGGGGCAATGCTGCAGTAAAATCTGCAAAAGTTGTTTCTGACGATATGGTGTCGCCAAAGCGAAACTGCCATCGAAGAGCAGCCAAGTATATCGAGTTGCCCCAAGCGTCCTGCACCTGTACAAGAGAAGATCAAAGTTGAACTGAACGATGTTTCAAAACAAGTTCAACTTCAGTTCAAGGACAACTATTGGTCTGCCACGTCTGGAGGAACAATTATCAGATCTACTGAAATCAATTTATGACATTGCATTGCACGGTTCAGCAGCTCAAGAAAAACGACAGTTCGAAAGCGTCAGAAGCATCAAAACACTGGGTGAGCTCACATTGGCACTACATGAACAAGGATTTCGAGTTGATCTGCAACGTACCATAGATTACTACCTCGTCGATTTAATACAACAGAGGGAAAAAGGCACGACAAAACGGTACCAGTAAAATTTCTTCGTGCGAGTAATGCAAAGCATATTGACCATCAAGATGGTCGATTTTGTACCGCCACCATCAGATCTCTTGAACAGATGGCGTCATTAGTTGGACCAGATGAAGTTGCTTTTCTTAGCCAGGATGATAAAGCCAGAGTCGTGATCGGATTGACAGCAGCCAACAAACAAGCTTCTATTCTTATGCACGTCGAATACAAGGTTACTCTTCCGGATCATGATTGGGTTGTGGCTTCACGCCATAATCTGATCCCATCTGTTACAGCTGGTAAAGAGGTGAAACACAACGAATTGCGGCAACCAGAAGCTGATGGTTACTCAGGTCCCACTTATATTGCCATTCGGTCGGGAAAGCACTCCTCGTCAACTGCTTACTCTCATGCTGTTGACTTTAAGCGTCCATTAAAATTGGAGCAATTCGATTGGATTATGAAAAAGGTTGTTCTAGTAAAGCCTATAGTCATCATCAAAGTCGATGGTGGTCCGGATGAAAATCCGCGATACCGAAAAGCTATACAGGTAGCTGTTCATTACTTTTTGGAACATAATTTGGATGCAATTTTCATCGCTACGAATGCTCCCGGGAGAAGCGCTTTCAATCGCGTGGAAAGCAGAATGGCTCCTCTTAGCAAAGAGTTAGCTGGTCTGATCATACCTCACGATCATTATGGATCGCACTTGGATTCACAACTTCGCACTATAGACGAGGACCAGAAAAAAAAGAACTTCATGTTTGCTGGAACAACATTGGCTGAAGTGTGGAGTGATCTGACCATTGATGGTTTTCCTTCAGTGGCTGAGTATGTTCATTCAGATTCTTCCGAAGTAGATCCTGAATCTTTCGAGCTCCGTGATCAATCTTGGTTCGACATGCACGTTAGAACAAGCCAACATTGTTTACAAATAGTTAAATGTGACAAAGGGTATTTTTTTTTGCAATGTAAACAAATTATGTTCCTAAAATTAGTTCAATTTGTTTCCAGGACGTGCTGTACACCAACGAGGAGCTCTTTTTCTACGGTGTTGCAGAGAAGATTTTTGCCACCACCAATTCCATTAGTACAATCATCTGAGGGGCTGAAAGGTGCTACCAGAGATCAAATTCAATGCTTTCCATCGGCATTTGTACTGAACCCAATCGATCCATACAAAATTTTGCCTAAAGCGATGTCCGGTTTCAAGCTTCTTCCATGTGATCTTTATTGTCCATCGCTTAAAAGTTAATTGAAAGCCAGAGTGTGTGTCTTTTGTGAACTTTATATCACATCCCAGGTTATGTTGAAAGAACATAAGAAAGTGCACAAAATAACTCAAGCCGGAATGAAGGTCCTTCCGAAGCGGATTTCTGCTAAACGTCAGCAAGAAGTGCTGGTACTTCCAACTGGATCTGACGTGTTTGAATGGATGGATGAAAATTAAGTGGATATGAAAGAAGCATCGGTCGGCGAGCCGGAGGTTGTTGAAACACATCCGATCGTTGCAATCGAAGACCATCTAAAATTTCCGTGGACCGAAGAGAAATAATTCTGAATTCTCCTTTTTTGTAAAATTTTTTTTTTTTTTAAAAATATAAGGATATTTGAAACAAAAAAAAAAAAAAATGGGGGGGGGGGGGGGGGGTGTTTTTTGGGGGGGGTTTGGGGGAAGGGGGGGGGGGGGGGTGTATTTTTTTGAAGTGGTGGGAGGACGGTGCCTAATTTTTTTTTTTTTGGTAGGCTGTTATTGGTTGATTGAATTTATTTTTTTTTTTTTTTAACGGAAGTAAAAAAAGCGGTGAAAATAAAAATAGGGGTGTGAGTGTGATGGAGCGCGGTAGAAAGTGAGTTGTTCGCGGTCGTGATTCGATGAAGCTTTTCTTCGTGTTAAATTCTTCGATGCTATAGTCTATGCCGATATTATTGCTCACTGTATCATAGTCCATCGTAATCAAACTAAAAAAGCATCGATAACAGCCGACCATCGCTCATAAACGAGAAGTTAATCTCGCGTGTGAAAGAGTTTGTTTCCCGTCCATCTTAGCATACATCGGTTGGTTGTTCATCATATTGTAACTGCGCACACGTTTTACATCCACTCACTCGGATGAACACCAACAGGCAAACTCGAGCTGCTACCATGGGTAAAGACGGCAAATATAAATCAACAACAATCGATCTGCCGCTGTGTTCTGCTGGTGAGATACAAAACAAAAAACGCTCACGAGAAGATCTGGACCAGATGGAGGACACGGTAGAAAGTTTTGACGTTCTTCTGTTGCGAATAAAGCAACTGATCGCCGATGGAAACGAGAAAATCGAACGGAAGATTGACTCTAATAATGCAGCTCTCGTCAATGAAATTGCTTCTCTGCGGGATGAGGTGAATCAACTAAAAGCTGACTGTTCCCGGGATTACAAACAACTTTGCGACGTTCAAGCTAAAACTGATATCGATGTTCGGAGGAATAAGGATGACATCAACAAGCTGGCGAAGTCGAATGATCTCATTCTCACCGGAGTACCTTACAGCCCTACGGAAAACACGAATACCGTTGTGAAATTGGTGTCTGCTGCTCTCGGGTATGGTAGTTCGGATCCTTCTATCTACACTAAACGGCTGGCTCGAACCCCAATCACAACTGGCGCATCTCCACCTATACTGCTTCAATTTGCATTCAAAGCTGCTAGAGATGACTTTTTCATCCACTATCTCTCGAAGAAAAACTTGAACCTGAACCAGCTGGGATTCGAAATCGATAAACGGGTGTTCCTTAATGAGAATCTCACCGAATCGGCACGCACCATCAAAGGGATTGCGCTGAAGTTGAAAAGTGGCGGCCGTATCAGGACTGTGTTCTCTCGAGATGGTACAATTTACGTGAAGCCGAACGAGGACGTTGCTGCTCAACCTATCTTGGATGTTGGTCAACTGACGAAGTATGGATTCAACCTAAATTAACCTTTCCTTGTAATTTCTCTTCCTGCCTAGTTTTATCCTTGATTCCTATCATTCAATCCTATGATTATTCCTCTCCTGAAAGTTAAAATACGAAACCCTTCCTAAATACATTTTTCTAATTCCTTCCATGCTTTTTTTCCGTGATTCCATTCCCTGAGTTTATCCTTGTTACCTTCCCTCCTAAAAGTTATCTGCTGTTACTGCTGCTGTCGGAGACCGTTTCCGTAAGACAACCTGTGGGAGATTAGTGGAGATCGAGACTGCTGCTGGAGCTGACGTTGGCTGTTGCTGTTGCTGGATGCAGATGTCATGTTGCTGCTGTATTTGTATTTCATAGCTTTAATATTTTTTTTTTTTTTCTTTCATTGAATTCACGATCTGTTACCACTTTCTTAGTAATGTTTAGAAATGAGTTCCATTATAATGTTTTATAGTTCGTTCATTGACTTGTTGCCTCTCCCAAACTCTATTTCTCTACATATTTGCTGGTTCATGTGTTCGCGATTGAACTTGCTGCTAGCCGATGATGCCGGGTAGTCAATCAAGAAATTATGCACGTACGAATATAGGTTTTGCTGACATACCAAGGACTGTTATGAATGTTGCTCTTCCTGATGATCTCATTAATGTGTGTCACATGAATGTTCAAAGTTTGTGCGCTCGTCAGTTGAGTAAATTTGATGAATTCAAGTCTTGCTTCTCTCATAGCAAGCTGGATATAATTTGTGTAACTGAAACATGGCTACGTGATAGTATTCCCGATAGTACCGTTAGTGTTGAAGGTTATTCGATTTTACGAAATGACCGAAAGTATGGACGAGGTGGAGGAATATGTATATATTACAAAGGTGGTATCAAATGCAAAGTAATTGCGGCTTCAGAACTGGCAACGGCAGATTTGAATCGCACTGAATATTTATTTGTTGAAGTTAATGTTAACCAAGATAAATTTCTTTTGGGTGTGGTGTATTGCCCTCCGGGAGTCGATTGTTCAAGTACACTTGATCAATTGCTGGCCGATTTATCATTAAATTTCGCGAACATTGTTTTATTAGGTGATTTCAATACAGATTTAACGAATAATTGCTCGAAAACGTCTCGTTTTTGTAATGTCTTGGAAAATTTCGGATTATTTTGCGTCAACAGCGAGCCCACTCATTTTTATAACGGTGGTAGCTCGTTGATTGATCTGTTGTTAACTAATAATGATAATTTCATTCGTAACTTTAATCAAGTAGCAGCCCCGGGTTTTTCTCAACACGACATTATTTTTTCATCGCTCAATATAAGCCGTGTTAGAACTGAGCGTCCGAGACAATTCAGAGACTATAATCGAATAGATTATTCTCTACTCCAAAACACCCTCGAACATTTTGATTGGACGTTACTATATAGTATCACTGATTCTGACTTGGCTCTCGACTTCTTCAATAATACCGTAATTGAACTTTATGAAAACTTTGTCCCATTGCGTGCACCTAGCCTCAGATCTAATGCTCCATGGTTTAACAATGATATTTTAAATGTTATAATTGCAAGGAATGTAGCATATCGCCAATGGACTTGCACTAAAAGTGAGCTTGATCGAAACCAGTATAAAAGGCTTCGGAATCGAGTTACTGGTTTGATTAATAAAGCAAAATCTGATTACCTCTCCACTAATCTGGTATCAGCGTCTTCTAACAAGGAAATGTGGAAAAGGCTAAAGAAGCTCAATATTACTGCTTCAAACGACGATGTTGAATTCCATAGTACTGGTGATGAAATTAATACTTATTTTGGCAACAACTTTACACGGGATTCATGCCTCCAGCCTATACCGCCTCTAAACTCAAGTGGTTTTAGTTTTTCACCTTGTACTGAGTTAGAAGTTTCTTCAGCAATCCTTTCTATTCAGTCAAATGCAGTTGGTTTGGATGGTGTGGATTTAAAGTTCATAAAGATTATCCTGCCCTTCATAATTGTTCCTATTAATTATATGTTTAACCTGTTCATATCCACCAGTAAGTTTCCTCGTGCTTGGAAAACTGCCAAGGTTATTCCAATACGTAAAAGACCTCACAATAATACCTTGGAGAACCTACGTCCAATCAGCATTTTATGTTCTCTTTCGAAGGCATTAGAAAAAATTTTGAAAATTCAAATTCAAGATTATGTGCAACAATTTGACCTTCTAAGCCCGCACCAGTCTGGATTCAGATCAAGGCACAGCACAACTTCTTCTTTACTTAAGGTTCATGACGATATCCATCAGGCAATAGATAAGAAAGGTGTAGCATTTCTGCTTCTCATCGACTTTTCTAAAGCTTTTGACAGGGTCTCACATGTAAAACTCCTAAATAAATTATCACACAAATTTAACTTTCATCGTGATGCGGTAACACTGATAAAATCCTATCTAAGCTCACGCACGCAAGTGGTAGAGGCAAATGGTATTTTGTCCAACCCTATCAGTATCCTTTCAGGTGTACCCCAAGGGTCCGTTTTAGGTCCACTACTGTTTTCATTATTTATAAACGATCTCCCCACGGTTTTGAAATTCTGTCTAATACACATGTTTGCTGACGATGTGCAGCTTTACTTCTGTTCAACAAGCGCCAATTTTGATAATTTGGCACAGTTAATCAACTCCGATCTTGAACGTGTTCAAAAGTGGTCTGAAAATAATCTACTTCCCATCAATTCATCTAAAACCAAAGCAATGTATATTTCAAGACATCAAACTCGTCCACTTTTGCCAAATTTGTTTATTAATGATGAGGTCATCCAATATGTGGAGAAAGTATGTAATCTAGGAATTATTTTCCAAAGCAACCTTGAATGGACTTCCCAGGTAAATTATCAATGTGGTAAAATTTATGCTGGTCTTCGCCACTTGAAGCAAACAGCTTCAATGCTCTCCATTCCTACCAAAATCCAGCTATTTAAATCGCTTTTGTTGCCTCATTTGTCATATGGTCTGGAACTAGTTTTAAACGCATCAGCCGCTGATTACGATCGCATGAGAGTTTGTTTGAATCATTGTGTACGTTGGGTGTTCAATTTAAACAGATATTCCAGAGTAACGCACTTACAGCGACAACTCTTAGGATGTCCGTTTTATGACTTTTTCAAATTACGTTGCTATGTAACATTATTCAAAATTATTCATCAAGGACCGCAATATCTTGCTGATAAGCTACAACCTTTTAGAAGCAATCGTGTACAACACTTTATTTTATTGCAGCATTGCTCATCACATTATGCCAATACCTTTTTCGTACGTGCACTCATCTTATGGAATCAACTTCCAAACGTAATAAAAAATGTGCGTTCTGCAGCAATTTTCCGCCGTGAATGTTTGATCTGGCTCAATGGAGAGAATTAGGGAGTGTGGGGCAGTTGGTCAGCAAGTCAATAAGTCAGTATTTAGTTTTTAACTAAGTTTTTTTTTTTGTGTTTTTCTTCATAATTTTTTTTTTTTTTTTTTTTGGATATGGAAGTGGTCCGAAGCAACATTGAACACCGATTGTAGTATTTTGATAAGGGACAACTTCCCTTAAGCTACAAGTATGAAATAAATAAATAAATAAAAAATAATGTGGGGAATATAATTTCAAGCAGCTTTGCTCAAGACACCATTTTTCTAGCTCTTCATTCGACCATGATAGAGTTATTTTTCTGCTTTAAATCAGAGTGTCTCTAAAAAATCTTTTTTTTATTATAACTTTTTTGTTTCTCATTTTGAGGAAAAGTAATCTTCAAACAAAATATAAAAAACGTTATAGCGCACATTTTTGCAGAACAAAGTGTTTCAGTACAGCTTATAATTCAAAAGTTGCGAGTAATTTTAACTAAACATCAGTGGGGTTGTCGACCGGTTGACGTAGACTACGTTAAACCCTTGGATGCATTATTATGTTCAACATGTTGAAATCGTTTCATTAGTTTTGTAGCGGAACATTGCAACGCAACTTGGATCGGCATAAGTAAGTGAGTAAGTATGTATCTTAGGATATTTGCTCCTTCGATATTATTTGTTGGAAAAGGTTTTGTGGAATGTCACTAAACTTTGCTATGGGTAGAGAGGAAATAGTGAATAAGTATTTGCACTTTGTCAAGTTTGTTAACCACTTGATTTTATTTCCTACCTCAAGTAGAAGACCCTTCTCCAGCGTCCCAACCTGTAGTTGGCAACGCATCACCTCTGGCTGCTTTCAGTTTCGCCCGATAAACACGAGCTCGCTCGACATGGGTACATGGTCGTTACGGAGGGTTTTCCGCTTGTTCGATTTTAACGCGCTTCCGAAATTTGCGCATACGGCTGGCATCAAATCGATTAGGCATCGTACTTATTCTCACTTTCAGTTTCTCAAAACTTATTTCTTCCTAGATGTAAAACTCTTATCCAACGCATTTCTTTAACACAACAGAATAACTATTCATAACCGTACTAATTGGAATGTTCAGAGAACGGTACTTCTGAATATCATCTTCGAGGATCAAAACGTTGTCTGTAATAGGGAATTTCTTGATACTTACTGTAACGCAACATTCTTTAAAATTGTCCAACACCGATTGATGAATATGTACACGAAAATATATATCTTTTATATAAAATTTTAAAATACTTGAATAAATAAAATGGCAATCGTAAAATCATCTAGGTTAGTGCAAAAATCTCGGCTCCAAATTAAATCAATCAAGAAACGATCGAATTATTATCGACCGGTGTTTCAATTCCTCTTGACGGCAGCCATTTATAAATGATGCACAATGCTCAAGGTATGCGACGAGAAGAAAACTACTATTGATTTAGCCACCGCTCTCTGCCAATTGGCAAGATAAATTCAAATTAAACAAACTCTCTCAACATTGGATTGGTCGTCCTGAAAAGGACGGATTTGAAATAATACGCATAAGATTTGAATCCTTTTCGATGTTTTAACGAAGCAGGTTATTTTCGCCGTGCACGTTGTGCTTTGGATAAGCAAATGGCTACCAAGAATATCCCACACACACACACACACACACACACACACACACACACACACACACACACACACACACTCAGGCATTTAGCTCCTCGTGGTGGCGCCCACCGGCTGGCAACAAACGTCACCGGCTTGGGCAACCGACTGTCTAGCACACCACTGCAATTTAGTGACTGCATAGCAACGGTTGCTCAGCCAAGGGCTTTGCTAGCAACAGCGCCTGCAGCGCAATCAGCTACCTGTCCACTGGTTGGTCGCCACTGCACCTTCTATGGTACGTGCCACCACGGGCTGCCAACCATTAATGCACGGCGCTTTGCCGCTCCGCACTAGAGGCTTCGTGCCATCGAGGTTGCCTCCAGAGTATATGCCATCGCCAGCTGCTGATCCTCGATGGTTTGTTGGTCTGCCCAGCTCCAGTACTGCGACACTAATAATTAAAACTTATAAGTGGTACCTGTTTTATATCGTTCACTTCTGCATATGAGACCTCCCTGCTTACATTTGAAATCTGCCATAGTACAGTTCAGTGCATTTAGTAAATTTACTCTGAAAATCCGCATTATAAGACTCCTCACCTTATATTTTGATTGGTTTCAATAGCTTTAAATTGTTAATGGATAATGTTTGATAAATGAATTGATACGCGGGAAAATTTCCAACCGATTGATTTAAACAATTTCTGAAAATCTATCTAGCATTTATTAAGTTATAAGCGTTTAATTTATAACAATATTTCGTGACGGTCGTTTATATTTAGATTTTCAATTGTAGACGTAGACAAAACATGCGTTTTTTCTTTTCGACCTTATGATTGTTTAGGCGAGAATTGGCCAGAAAATCATCAAATTATTGTTTTAATGGGTATTAAGGAACAAATTGCTATATAAATGAGCCCGGGTACTTCTGGGGCACACGAGCTGGGACTGCTTAAAATCGGATATGTTTTTCGTTAACATTACCCCTAATTTTTGAACTATAAAATATACCCAAACAATTAGTTCAGCAAAAACATGCATCATATTTTTTTCTACACTTCGTCTGAAAATTATTTTATCCTAACAATTGAAACTAAAAAGTTAGAATGAAGAAACTGATTTTTTAGGGACACCCTCGTCTACACCAGCAAAATAGCTCCGAACTAAAACAGTGCACTAGCGTCGGACGCTTCAGTCATGAATGAGCAGCCTCCAGCGTATTATATTGGCTTTGTTTGTGTAACGGTACAGCATTATGTTTTGAAAGAATAAATTTTTCCATTGGTGTGGACATGTATGGCAAACCTCAATGCAAATTTATAAAACCTATGTTTTTATTCATCTATGAGTGCCCTAGGATATCTAAACATAGCCAATACAACACGCTACAGGCTTTGCGTTCACGACAGGAGCGTCCGGCGCTTGCGCACCGTTTTTTAGTTCGGAGCTATTTTGCTGGTTCAGATTAGGGTGTCCCTAAAAATCAGTTTTTTTCATTCCAACTTTTTAATTTCAATTGTTAGGATAAAATAATCTACAGACGAAGTGTAGAAAAAAATAAGATGCATATTTTGGTGAACTAATTGTTTGGGTATATTTTATAGTTCAAAAGTTAGGGGTAATTTTAACAAAAAACATATCCGATTTTAGGCAGTCCCAGCTCGTGTGCCTCAGAAGTTCCCGGGCTCATTTATATAGCAATTTTTTCCGGGCTCATTTATATAGCAATTTGTTCCTAGTTCTATCGTGGTCGAATGAAAAGCTAGGAAAATGGTGTCTTCAGCAAAGCTAAATTATATTATAAAATTATATTCCCTACAAACTTGCTTTTCACATCACCCTTCTATTGTGTTTCGTTCAAAAGTTAACAACAGCGCCGCCCTAGCGGTAAAGTTTGGAACTACGAAATCATCACCACAAGACAACTTGTTTAAGTACTACTTTGTAGAGGACACCATGTTTCGGAAACGTAAGCCTTAGGAGTTATTAATTTCGCCGTGAAAAAAGGCTTTTCCGATCACTGTGCTTGCAATGAATTTCTTGGCGATATCATAATCCGGCAGCCCTGGGTTTGTCCTAATGGTTCTCAACACTTTCAAATACGGCTTCGGATCCTTGGTTCCATTATGACTGTTGTTAAAACCCAGCCGGTATGCTGCTCACGGAAATGTTTGAAAACGGTGCACACGGTCTTTTTATATTGCTGTTTGCAGTTAAAAATGGACTCCGACAAAAACAGAAAAAGTGTGATAAAAGTGCACGTTTATGTCAAATCGTTTCCTGTCTTCAGTGAACTTATACCTTTCAGCATAAAGGATAAGTGCACCGAAGACAACAAAACGATTTGACGTAAACGTGCACTTTTATCACACTTTAAAATGCGCAAAAAGCACTTCTAGAGTCCAATCACAACTGCAACCAGCAATAGGGTCCGTGCCCGTGGGCGGGGTGGGGCAGCTTAAAGATTGTACTCGAAAAAATTCAACACTTTCTTTTGTGTATAACGTTTTATTGCATGATTAAAAATTGATGAAAATTTGAATACAACTAGTAAAAGTGTAGATCACATTTGCAAAATTTCGTCAAAATTTCTCAAGTGATTATCGAGATGGCTTCAAAGCAAACAGTGCTTCGACAAAAAATTATGGGCACGGTCGTGGAAAATCCAGGCTACTCCCACAGGTGGATCTCGAAACAGTTTGGGATCAACAATTCGACCGTGTCCCGTGTGGTAAAAACGTTCAAGGAGATCCAGACGACCCAGCGGCGAACAGGCAGCGGAAGAAAATCGAAGACGACCAACCCTGTGAACGCAAGGAAGGTGAGGGATTACTTCAAACTCAATCCGAGCCATTCGATTCAGGGCGTGGCCAAGAAGGTCAAATCTTCCATCTGTGTCAATCAGCAGACAACTAAGCGAACCAGATTCCATGTCTTCACAGCCAGGAAGACGCCTAACCAAACCGACAAACAGAATACGGTGGCCAAATCCCGCGCCAGGAAGCAGAACCGCGAGTGGTCGGTGCAGCCATGTAACGCATCGTAATGGATGACGAGACTTACATTAAAGCGGACGCCAAGCAGATCCTTGGTCTGGAGTTTTTCGTCGACAAGTCCCGCCTGGAAGTTCCGGTGAAGTTCCGGAAGAAGATGGTCGACAAATCTGCCAAGAAGTATTTGGTGTGGCAGGCGATCTGTGATCCTGCGGCAAATTCAGCAAGCCGTTTATAACGCCCAGGACCATCAACGGCCAAATATATAAAAAAAATAATGCCTCCAGACGCCAGTCCAAGGTGCGGCATTTTGTCTAGGAGAGAAAAATTGAATAAATCAACTTTGCAAAAACATTCAAAAATATCCGACTTTCAATGGGTTTTTGGTGATCATTTTTGTCTGTTGCATTTTTTTCGACTACAATCTTTATTTCGTATTGAATAAAAGTTCAAATATTCAACATACAGTTCCAATCGAACACCAGCTCAAGAAAAGCAGTAACATTCACCTGATCCACATTGGCGCTTTACAAAAGCACTCTCATCTAACTACGGATAATTCCGTCGATTATAATAGATAAATGAGCAAAGAAAAGGGTCCTCCCTTTGCCCAGTGAGGAAAGGCGTAGCTACAAAAAACACACAATGTTGAAGGTATCTGGATTCGAATTTGGTCAAGGAACTCTGCATAAGGAAATAAAATTGACAAGCTAGGCAGAAGGTATGATGGATCGCCATACAATCATAAGAATACAAAAATTCTCTTGTGAAGAAAAAGATTCAGAAAAGAGCGTTTCCAGAGTGAAATCAGCCGGAAAAAAGTCAAAATCTTGCACGACCCTCTCCGATTTGGATGAAACTTTTGCACATGTCTTCGGAATTGGTGATGATGGATTTTCCGCGGGTTAAGGGAATTTTTTGACTCAAGACATTTTTTTGAAAAGGGCGTATGTGTTTTGTCATGCGTATTTTTCAAAAAATCATAACTCGAAAACCGTTTGTTGTAATAAAGTTGCGTCTGAGAAGAAGTTGTAGTTAATTAATTTGACTTTATGAAAAAAATATGCCTGCCAACAAAAATTTGTTTTCTTCAAAAAAATCAGAAATTAAACTTAAAAATCAATAAAGCAAATCTGTCCAACATACGATTTTTATAAATTTTTTTTCCAAAAAGACTTTAAGTCATTAAAAAAAGAATAGAAGTGGTTCTACGTGATGGAACAACTTAAGATAAAAAAGTTCTTATAAGTAAGAAAAATTCAAGTTTTTTTTTCCAATTTATTGTTTTTGCATAAATAATCATATTTGAATAATATAATACGATTTTTCTAGTAATTTTAAATAAAAATGCTCTTGGTGCGCAACATTCTATATGTACCCGTTTTCGAGATTATTTGAAAGTAATGTCGAAAAAATGGCTTTTTTCCATGAAAATATCCCTTTTTCAATAGTTAGTCGTGATTGTCCATCTTCAAAGTTTTGTTTTTACAAAGTATACAAAAATTTTACAACAACTATCCTTGTGACACAGAAGATTGAAAACATTTTCAAAAAAAGAAAAAATAACAAATCTAAATTCAAAAATAAAAATTTTGAGTTTTTTTTGTTCATACATGATTTATTTTATTTTTTCTACTATTTTAAAAAAAATTGTATTTACATTTTTACAAACACTATTTCCCAATATTCCTATAAATATTATGAAAACTCAGTATTTCGTCAGTTGAAAATATTTTCGCAGCGATTTTGTTATCTGCAACTGGAATGAAGGAGTGATATTTCTGTGTACCAGGAATCATTTTTGTTTGCTGATAACTACCACCCCATTCTGCAGCTCCCTCTTCATATTCTTCTTGTGAAACATAGCAAAATGATATTTTTGTGAAATTTTCTTGATTTCTCTTAATAGCCCAATCATACAAAGTTTTCGCACTTGTTATTGGATGTTCATGTTGTTTGGCCAAGCTTGCTCTTGTTGCCATTCGTTTTAATGTGCCGCCAATTGCATCACATGGTCCCTTACCATGTGAAGTTGCGAAAAAATGCCACTCAGAATCAATGTTGTATTTCTCTTTAAACTTGCAGAGGCTTGCAAAAATTTTTCTATCTTTGTATTGGGAAGCAGCCCCATCAGACATAAAAATTGCCTTGTTTATATTCATTAGTTGATTTAAATACGTTAGTAATTTAGAAATAAATACTTGTACCGCAATTGTATCATGTCTTAGAACTTCTGATATTACAACAAAACTTAGATTTTTAAGCATTCCTGACTCCATATAATAAATAACAAACGGATGAATTGTAGCCTGATCATTGTTCCAATGATGACTTTGAACAGCATACTGAAGTACAAATGAAAAATTCTCTGCAAAATCGCAAATAATAACTATTTCTCCTTCTTTTAATGAAGACTTTGTATCTTTTAAAAATTTAGATTGCTTTGTTTTTATATAATCATGAGTTAATAGTTTTTCTAATTTCTCGCTAAAATATTCAACAAATTCATCGACAGGTTTTGATAGCGTTTCTAAATTACATCTATCAGTTGTAATCCATTGTTCGAACGATATCTCAGACAAGTTATGTTTCTCAAGTTCTTTTAAAAATCTTATCTCAAATTCTGACAGCGTGGGACAATTTTCGCATTCACGGAGGTAACAATATTTTTTGATCTTGATGATGAATTACACAATAACTTCTCGAAATGTTGATTACAATCAGTGTTGAATGAATATTTTTTTAAACTGTGAAGCTTTAAATCAATATTTTCGTGAATTGCGCAAACACAAACTTGAGAACCTGAAGCATTTAGCAATTTACAATGTTTTGGTCGTAATGCTGCAAAAGTACTAAATCCAATTTTATGTTCACTGACTTCTTTAAATCGAGTGAAAGTTTCTCTAAGTGATGAAAATAATAACCGTTTTTGAATTTGTTGACGCTTACCATCAGTGTTTACAGAGACATAATCTCTTTGTCCCGGCATGGCTCTGCTGATGTCGTCCTCGTCAAAAAATTGTATCACTTGATTCTTTATATCCGGATTCAAACGATTCACCGATCTGTCGTTGGGGGTAGCCAATACTCCATTTTCGGCTGCCAATTCTTTTGCTTGTAATGCAAGGTATTTGTTTGTTTCAAATTTGCTCGTTATCTGCTGAATCGCCCACGAATTAGGCAAAACTGTTAATATACGTATTTTATCTATTCTCGAACAATCTGGTTCTATGAATTTTTCTTTCAATTTTGAAATAATTTCATCATATTCCACAACCTTTGTTTTCAATGTAGCTAACTCTTCGACTTCTTCTTGTGGTGGTAAGCTGAATAGATATTTTCTAATACCTGCTACAATTTCGGAAAATTTTTGCCGACGGTATTTATCGTTTTTAAATTCTCTAATGGATATCGGAGACACATTTATTCCTGCAATTCCATTATTGAATAACTCAATGTTGTGTATCCTGGAATAATCCGGTAGGTCACTGTCCTGAGAAGATGCCGAGGTAATTGAAGCTGCCGATGGTATTTCCTTCAAATCGTTCCGTGATGTGGTTGGTGCTTCGTCATGTCCACCGTTTTCTGGTTGCTCCACTCTTTCGACAGGATTACGACGATACGAATAAACCCACATGAATCACAAATTAATGACGTGTCCAAATGGACCGTACACTGCATGGATAAAAGTTTTTCAATTAACTTGTCAGTTAAATTTCTAAGTTTAGGCGAACACCGTCTCCCGATTTCACGAAAAGGTTTACAACAATGCTTTGTTTCGAGCTCCATTTCAAATCGTTTTACACTTTACGCTACTTATGAAAGACACTGTTAAACTGATGTCATGACTTTGTAATGTAATCCTTTTTTTATACGTACTAGGTACGCACTTAGGTACTTTTTTAAAATATTGGTATGTGCAGGGGTATGCATGTAAATTATATTTTCTGTCAACACCAAAGGGAATGCATGAATAGGTATAAATGGGCGTAACAATTGCATTTCTACTGGTATAAACAGTTTAACTAATTAAATACATTATGTTTCTACCTGAACAAAATACACTTGTACACTAACATAAATACTAATTATTTTTGTTTCGGGTTAGGTTTTCATAATATACTGTATGTAAAAGCAGCAAATTTTGTCGTCTTACCTACAGTAAATATCAGGAATCAGTTTGTCTAGTATTCTCGGTAATAAAAGTTATATTGTAGAAAATTTTATGTACAATTTGAAAAGAATGCTTTTGCAGATGGACAATCACGACTAACATTTGAAAAAGGGATATTTTCATGGAAAAAGCCATTTTTTCGACATTAATTTCAAATTATCTCGAAAACGGATACATTTAGAATGTTGCTCAGCAAGAGCATTTTTGTTTAAAATCACTAGAAAAATCGTATTATATTATTAAAATATGGTTATTTATGCAAAAACAACAAATTAGAAAAAAAATTGAATTTTTCCTACCTCTAAGAACTTGTTTATCTTAAGTTGTTCCATCGTAGAATAACTTCTATTCTTCTTCTTATGACTCAAAGCCTTTTTGAAAAAAAAAATTATAAAAATCGTACGTTAGACAGATTTGCTAATTGATTTTTAAGTTTAATTTTTAATTTTTTTTTGCAGTGTGCATATTTTTTTCATAAAGCCAAATTAATTAACTACAACTTCTTCTCAGACGCAATTTTATTACAACCAACGGTTTTCGAGTTATGATTTTTTGAAAAATACGCATGACAAAACACATACGCCCTTTTGAAAAATTGTCTTGAGTCAAAAAATTCCCTTAACCCGCGGAAAATCCATCGTCACCAATTCCGAAGACATGTGCAAAGTTTCATCCAAATCGGAGAGGGTCGAGTTCAGTCATTTGCTCATTTGGCAGAGAAATGCTCAAAATTCACATTAGATCTCGTGCAGTGATTTATGCACTAACAAAAGGGTGGGCCCCGCTCAAACTGCAAAAAAAGTAAATTTGCTTACATCACGCTAACGTTTTGTTAATTATAACTATGTACTTCAATACTTTTAGCAGCACTGCTAAAAGTATTGAAGTACATAGTTCCAAATATCCTTATTTTATCATTATTGCGCCATGTTGACATTATCTACAATACTGTGTTATGAATAGCAGCTTAGCATAAAATAGCATAGCATTGCATAGATAAGGGAGGATTTCATATCTACTTTAGAAAACGCAGGGAATTCACGTAGCTTTCAGTATATGTCAAGGGAAACAGGAAATTGGATAGTCGAAAGAAATGGTTAAATAAGATGCTCTGTGGTGTACATACAGAGCTAAATTGTATTATAATAATCCGTGGGTGGTCGTTGGAAACAAGATTAAGGACTGTTTCGTTAATTATGAGTACAGAGAAAAACTGTTTTTTTAAATATAATTTTATGTCTTTTTCGGAGTGTAAATTACAAAAATAATGTTTCTTAGTTATACAATGATCAAATAACAGTATTTTTTATTTAGTTATTCGTTGACTTCACCAGGTCACGCACGTTCTTTTTAATGTTCCTCATGAGGTTTTGAACAACTGTTCCATCGATGCTTCTACTCCTATCTACGCAATCTGTTTGGAATTTGTCGACAACAGCGGCTTCTGTAACTTTCTTCCGAAGTTTTGCTTTCATCAAAACTCAAAACTTCTCAATGGGCCTTATTTGCCTTATTTGGATGTTTCATCGCCTTCTCTACCAGTCCAGTTATGGAACGCGCAAAGTGGCATGATGCTAAATCAGGCCAAAACAGTGTCTGACCTTTGTGCTTTTGGATGAGAGGTAGCACACGTTTTTGAAGACATTCCTTCCGGTAAATTTCGACATTCATGTTCGCAAGTGTGAAAAAAGGCGATGATTTCATATCAAATTGGAAAATTGCTTGCCAAACCAGTACTGTTCGGATTTCCTTCAACAAAGTCCTTGAAATCAACTCAAATGTTTCATAACAGATGATCAAAACAGGAATTAAATATAAATTTAGGTTTCAACTAACAAATAAGTCTTAATTACTTACAATTTAGTTTCAAACCCGTCTTGTCTACCTCTTACGGATGGGCACTCGTTGACAATTCCGTACTATGTTAGATTCCCTATTTACATATAGATTTTAAGCAAATGGTACACATATATTAATTAAATATATATTTTTTTCAATAGTTAAAGCTTCGCATGAAAAGATAATCAACTTAATTCGATTTCTAATCTCCTATTTCAACGGTCTCGATCAACCATTTTTTAATAGACACGCCTAATAAAGGAAATTTGGTTAATTTCAATTAGAAATCAGTAACAAATTCACTTAAACTCACTTCTTTTGTACAGAAACTTAATTAAATTTTCATAAATTTAATGAATTCCACTACCAATTAGTAAGGTCTGTATCCGCAATAATCCGGACACCTCAAAACATGAATAAAACATAAATTTCGCATTATATTTCCGTCGTAGTTGTTTATTTCAGATTCATGGGATGTGTTTTAACAATTCGTGAAGACAAAACATAGTTATTCGGTATTTGCATAATATTTTCCATCCGAATAGCTGTGAAGAATCGTGACAACATCACCCTTCCGTTGATCCAACGAGCCTTGTGAGGCAGAGTGATCGTTTAAGGCACGCACGAAAGCCTACGATTGTGTGGGACGTAAAGAAATGCGTACGAGCCGGTGACCCTCCGGAGAAAGTCCGCCCAATTGTGCAACATTTGCTGAACACCCGTTTCCATCGATCGACTGTCGTCTACACCGATGGCTCTAAGAATGAAGTACGTAGGGGCCGCATTCTTCAACGGAGGAATTGCTGGCACTTACAGTCTTCCAAAAGCATGCAGCGTCTTCTCTGCGGAGGCATACGCCATAAAGATGGCTGTCACGATCCCGAACCAGAGTAATGAGTTGGTTGTTCCATCGGATTTTGCTAGCTGCCTATTGGCATTGGAGGCGGGAAAATCTCGACATCCGTGGATCCAAGAAATAGAAGAAATAGCGCGGAACAAACCTATTCGATTCTGCTGGATTCCTGGGCACGCCGGAATCAGTGGTAATTCCGAAGCCGACCGACTAGCCAATGACGCCAGGAGAGAACAGGCGATCGATATACCAATTCCAGGAGAAGATGCGCTGAGAGAAACTAAACAACTGATACGTCATCGGTGGGATAACCAGTGGTATGAGAATAGGGAGTCAAAGTTGAGAGAAATAAAGGAAGATACCAGCAGGTGGGCTGAACAGCGTGTTCTTACACGTTTAAGGATTGGACACACACTTCTAACACACACGTCTAACACACACATACCTGTTAAAGAAGGAACCGCCGCCCAATTGTGAATGTTGCGGGACGGTGATGGATGTCCGGCATTTAATTCTCGAATGTCGGAAATTTGTAACCGAAAGGCAGCAAAATAGCATTGGGACCAGCCTACGCGACGCCCTAGGAAATACCGAGGAGCAAGTAACACGAATGCTGGACTTTCTAAGGGAAACAAGACTGTTCTCCAAACTTTAGTGAAACCAGAAAATAGAAGAAGCTGAAAAAGAAAACGAAAACAAAAAAGGTGAAACGTGTCCGATGCTAAGCCGAATGAACAAACAGAAGTCGATGAAGAAAAAGAAACGTAACACAATCGAAGAAGAAGAAAAGCGAAGAGGAGAAAGTGGACGAATAGAAGTCGAAGAAGAAAAACGGAAGAGCAGAAGCACAAGAAGTTGAAGGCGTAGAGAAACAAGGATAAAATCGGAAGAAGATAAGCAGAAGAAGAAAAGTGAAAGGAGAAAATCAACAAAGAAGGATAAAATAACAGCGATAAGAAAAATGCAAGAAGCAGGAAAAATTGAAGCAAACCAACGGAGCAATAGAAGCCGAAGAAGAGAACGGAATCAGCGGAAGAAGAAAACCGAAGCGGATGGAGGAAAAAATGAAAAGTGAAATAAAAGAAGACAACGTGAATGAGAGAAACGTAACACAATCGATGAAGAAGCAAAGCGAAGCTGGCAAAGTGGACGAATAGAAGTCGAAGAAAAGAAATGGAAGAGCAGAAGCACAAGAAATTGAAGAGAAACAGAAGGAAAAAAATGGAAGAAGATAAGCAGAAGAAGAAAAGTGGAAGGAGAAAAAGAAGCGTATCGGAATCAATGGACGAAGGAAACCGAAGCGGTGGAGAAAAAAATTGAAGAAGATAAGCAGATGAAGAAAAGTGGAAGGAGAAAACGAAACGTAACGGAATCAGCGGAAGAAGATAAACAAAGCGGATGGAGAAGAAAATAAAAAGCAGAAGAAATGGAAAGAGGCACAACGGAAGAAGCAAAGCAGTGGAAAGAAGCGAAATAGAAAAATGAAATAGAAGAAGACAACGTGAATGAGGGAAACGTTACACAACTGAAGAGGAAGCGAAGCGAACAAAGTGGACGAATAGAAGTCGAAGAAGAGAAACGGAAGAGCAGCAGCACAAGAAGTTGAAGACGTAAAGAAACCGAAGAAAAAAAAACTGGAAGAAGATTAGCAGAAGAAGAAAAATGGAAGCAGAAAAAGAAGCGTATCGGAATCAATGGAAGAAGGAAACCGAATCGGATGGAGGAAAAAATGAAATGCAGAGGAAATTAAAGGAGACACAATGGAAGAAGCAATGTACTGGAAAGAAGCCAAATTAAAAAGTGAAATGGAAGAAGAAAACATGAATGAGAGAAACGTAACACAACTGAAGAAGACGAAAAGCGAAGCAGAAGAAGAAAAGTGGAAGGAGAAAATCAAAAAAGGAAGGAAAAATAACAGAGATAAGAAAAGCAGAACAATCGCAAGAAGCAGGAAAAATTCGGAGCAAATCAGCGAAGGAACAGAAGGATAAGTAGAGAAGCCGATGAATAAGGGTTGAGAAGGGCAGAATGAAGTGAATTGGGAAACGAATTATTGGATTAATATTATATGTGAATATCAGAATTTCGTAAGACACGAATGCACCCTTCTGGTGTAAAGTGTCATTAATAAAAAAAAAAAACAAAAAAAAAAAAAAAAAAAAAAAAAAAAAAAAAAAAAAAAAAAAAAAAAAAAAAAATTTTTTTTGGGAAAAAAAAGGGAGAAGGGGGGGGGGGGGGGGGGGGGAAAGGGAGGAGTGGGGGGGGGGTGGGGGGGGGGGAGTGGGGGGAAGGGGGGCGAAAGAGGAGGGAGGGTCGGAGGGGGGAGGAAAAGTTGTTTGGGATTTCGTTCTGGTAATAAGATGACCAGATTACACAAGAATATTCCAGGATAGGACGCACAAGCGAGCAGTACAAAGCTTTGAAGAAGTAAACATCTTTGAATTTTTTGGCAAAGCAGAATAAGAATTCTAGCTGCGATGAAGCTTTAGTCACTACGTACGCGACGTGATCCTTGAAATTCAATTTGGTATCCTTTACTGTCGATACGCGCTGTAGTTGTGTACCCTACAATGCATAGTTTAAGTGGAAAAGTGAGTGTTTTCGGCCAAATGATATAGCTGAGCATTTGGACACGTTCAGTGACAGTAAAGCTTAAGATCATCGGCGTATGAAAGTTTTAAACAGTCTAGGGTGAAATTGACATCGTTAATATAGAGCAAGAATAAAAACGAACCCAAGTGACTGCCTTGGGGAACACCGGAGCAAACCAGAACGGATGACGAAACGTAGTCACCGATTTTGACGGACATACTTCGACCGGTCAAGTATGAATCGAGCCAGATAACCGATAAGCCAGAAGAAATTGTTATTCATACCTAGTTTGTCAAATTTAGCTACTGCGATTTGATGATTCATTTTATCGAACGCTGCAGATAAGTCAGTGTAGATAGCGTCTACCTGTTGTCCATTCTCTATCTGGCGTATCACAAACGATGTTAAGCATGTCAAGTTGGTTGTCGTCGAGCGTTTTGGTAAAAATCCGTGCTGGTCCACTGAGATGTAATGTGTGTAGCACTGAACAAGCTTCTGGAGAACGATCACCTCAAACAGCTTAGAAGTAGCGCTCAATGCAGCTATACCTCGATAGCTCGATACGGTTCGCTTACTACCTTTCTTGAGAACTGGGAAAACATACGACTGTCTCCAGCAGTTTGGGAATACACCAGTAACCAAAGAGAGGTTAAATATAGTTGCTAATGATGTTGCAAGTGTATCCACACAACGTTTCAGTACAAGCGATGGGATGCCGTCTGGACCAGGTCCAGTGGGTGATTTTAATTCTTTCCCTGCTGATATAACCATATCGTCGGTGATAACAAATTTCAGCCCAGGGTCAAAAAGTCAAGGAACATTTCTGATGGCAGCGTCTACATCTTGCGGGTCGAGGTGTTCGTTAGTGAAAACACTGCTGAATTGAGAGCGGAAAAGGTTGGCAATGTCCGTGGTGGAATCAGCTTCGAGCGTACCATCAGTCATTGAAGAAGGCAGTCCGGATTCCTTTCTTTGGTCATTGACATAACGCCAGAAACTACGTGGATTAGACTTGAGGCGGCGTTGCAAACGGTTCTGATAGGCGTTAAACAGGCGGTCATTGAGTTGCTTGTAATCATTATTCGCTTCCATATAACTTGCTCTCGTGGAATCCGTACGATATTTGCTATGCCATCTGAGAGATGCCCGCTTCACCTTTTTTAGATGCTTGAGATCAGTATTTGACCAGGCAGGTTTTGTCTGTTCGTGAGTAGATTTTATTGGAACAAACTGGTTGATGGCATACAGGAGGATTCCAGACATGGTCGATGCAGCAAGGTTGGCATCATAATCTCGAAGAACTTCGTCCCAATTGACACCTGCGAAAAATTCGTTCATGCCGTTGAAATCGGCTTTATTGAAATCGTAAGAGATACTGTTCGAAGTGCCGTAGCGGTAGCGTTGCTGAGGGCATATCTTGAGTTTTAAAAGCACAGAAGGATGGTAACTACAGATTTTAACGAGTGGCGACGGAGCCTGCATACCCATACATTCCTCGCATAGTTCCTCGCTAACGAAGCAAAGGTCAAGCGTGCGATTGTTTTCATTGACAATTCCATTCAACTGTCTGGGTCCAGCCGTGCTGTATGCATCAAGCAACTTTCGCGACGCCAGGTTAATTGACGAACGAGAGGTATTCGGGAAAAGGGAACCATAAGAATTACATTGCCAAGATATCGCGCTTAGGTTAAAATCTCCCACAATGATGAAGTTGTCTCTCGGTTCCAATTGCGAGACTATCCAGCTGAGCGAATCAAGATGCGTTTCTATTAGTGTTTCGTCGTTTACCCGATCGGGAGGGATGTAGACGACGCATAGGTTGAGTGTTGCGTCAACAGTGGTGATTGCGACCCATAATTGCTCAACTGTCGAGCCAGAAGGAGGATATATCGCACGAGATTTATAACTTGAGCGAACTGTTAGCAATACACCACCTCCAGTGCTTTTGTTGCTGTTTGAAGACGACCGGTCTTGTCGCTATACGGAATATGAGTCGTCAAATAACTGATTCGTCGAAGTGTTTCCGTTGAGCCAAGTTTCGGAAAGCGCGTAAACGTCATAGCAGCCGTCACTTACGGCCAACTGATAATCGGCGAGACAGCTGTTGATCCCACCAACGTTTAGGTAATACAAGAGGATGTTCGAAGAGGCAGGTGCAACATAACTTATTTGGGGTTCACTCGAGTCATGACGGGCAGCATCAAAGACCGTATCGCTAGCACAGGAATGTGTGAACTGCGACGGCTCGACTGAGCTAAGCGTCCGGCGTCCTGGGTCCGATGACGGTGTGCTCGGTTGATTAGACATATTGCCCGAAAATGACGTTTGATGAGTGCTGCCGAAGAACCATCAAGAAACGAATCGTTCGAAAAACCCAGCGTACTTGCATGCGGTAGGGGTTTGGAAGATCCCGTCTCCCAACTCAAAGGCAGAGCCGGAACGGCTGTTGTTCGCTGGCGGGATAGGCTCGACTGCAATGAGAGGGATAGGGACTTCCTTTGCGCTTCTGGCAAGTGTGCGTTCCTGTGTGGAGCAAGATGACAGTTAGTGGTCGCTTCTATTACAATAGCTACATCCATAGAAGGGCTCAGCAGGTCGTTGAATATCGGATGGTTCAGGCTTGAGAGAATTCTAGAACGCAACACTTTCGCATCCGAAACTATCGCAAATAGGCACGATAGAAGCAGGAGAAGCGCTGGAACACGAAAGTTCATCAGGCAGAGAATTGTTACAAATCGATGAATACTTGCCTGGGCGAACGGGAAACCCGTACCGAACTTAACCACAGGGCCATAACGACTCTGATGGCAGGAAAAAGAACGGCTTTGGTGGCAGGAAACAGCTGGCGCGACTGGGTCGAGTAGTTTGGGGTCTCTCACAATGCGACAGGCAGTGCGTCCTGGGAAGATTGCAGCTTTGGTGAGGGGCATCGGAGGTTCGTTTCGTATGGAGAAAAAACGGTGACGAGGTTTATTATTAAGATTCGGTAATATCACTTCGTCAACTGTAGGTTCAGTTTGTCACTGTTCCGATCCATTCCGGGGGATTTTAGTAACCTTCTTCGACCGAGAATCATCGAACTCGTGGAACTGAATACTTTCCGGCCACGAATCGCAAGAAAGGACCACATCCCTTTTATTTTGCTTGACACCGACTTTAAAGGAAACAAAGTTCAAGGTCGACGGATCTACCTTTGGGAACCAATTGTGTAACCCTTGGTTTCTCATGTGTCTCCAAACACAGACACTCAGAGGCGAGAGATGAAATGTCGTCATTCGTAGTACTGGGATGAAATGCTGATAAGTACACCCAAAGCAGATCGTCGTTTAGGTCAACGGTTTTGACTGAATCGATTGGAGCTTTTTTACCACGTAGTATTGGTTTATTGTCAGAGCTGGACGAAGTACGGCGACGCTTTAGGGTCAATGCGATCTGGAATCTTCGAATCAACTTTGACTGCCAGAGCAGAAACAACTGAATTCAATTTTGCAATATCCTCCTTCATCGAGTCTACTGCATTCATCGTCACAGATGTTTCATTGACTCCACGGCTCACGATATTTCTGAAGTGGCCGTTTGAAAAAAGCACCGCACACTGATCGCACATCCAGAAAACATTATTTGCGTACAAACCAAGTTGATCGAGAAGCTCGACATCAACTTTTGCGCAAATTATATGGAATGTATCGCCACAGAATCCACGACAGTCGATGCGTTCGTAGTCCAAAACGGTTTATAGGATGCAGGATGATATTAATATTTTTTGCGGAAGGGGAAAGATAGGAGGAAAAACGAGCGGGTAGTGTGGATGGGGGGGCGAGATGGTGATTTAGGCGGTAAATAACTCAGCACATATAACTTTAAAATCGATCATCAGAAGTTCAGCGAAAGAAGAAAGTTCGTTCGATCCAGCGCTCCGTTATTTTGGAAGATTTATTAGAGTGCGATCCTTCGAAATAATTAGTTTTTTTTCTCAAAATTTATTCACTTCAGTGAAAGGAGTGAATGTGAGTTTTTTTTTCTAAGAAGGCAGTGTGGTTTTCCAGTGAAATAAGAAAATCAAGCAGTGCTTGCTGGCGAATTATCATCCCGCTCATTTTCGCTTCATCTCCGCGTGGTGACGCTAACCAGCGATACACTACTACATCGCCAACGGTCATCCGACATCGTCGAGCGAGTGCACCCGAAGGCGATCGGATTCACCCGTACACCCACGCAGCGCACCGCTCCCCGCTGCCCGCATAGAAGTGCGACGTTCAGGCATACTGTGCGTCAGCAGCAGCAGCAGCAGCAGCAACAGATCAGTAATATTAGTTAAGTTTTTTTTTCCTCTGTCTCTCATCCCACTAGAGTTTAGCGTTAATTTGTGTGTGTTCCTGTTTTGTGTTTGTGTGTGATTTAAATTTTTGGGGAAGTCCAACGCTCCCACCAGTAAGGCAAATCGTGCATGTTGAAGAGGTTTCTTCGACATGGACGGTTTGGCTGAAAAAGTGCCTTTGCCACCTGATGATGGGGAGGCACAAACAAAATTCCGACCGCGATCGTATCCAATTGACTCGGTCGGTCCATGGGTTGTCTACTTTCAGCCCAAAAAGAAACCTTTGAATGTGTACCAAATTACTACTGATTTGACGAAGCGATTCTCAGCCGTGACAGAGATCACGAAAGTTAAATTTAATAAACTCCGTGTTGTCGTCTCTAACCTGAAGCAGGCTAATGAGATTGCTTCCTCCCAGCATTTTACACTGGAATATAGAGTTTATATTCCAGCTCGTGATGTGGAGATTGTAGGAGTGGTCACAGAGGCGAGTCTGTGCCCTGAAATTTTGGAGAAGCGGGTGGTTGGCCGATTCAATAACCCTCTGCTTCCCCCAGTTCAGATACTGGAAGTAATAAAATTAGTTAAAATATCGCACAGCGAGGGTAAGAAAAAGTTACCCCCACAGACTCGTTTCGGGTGACCTTTTCTGGCTCTGCCCTTCCCTCACTACTTAGAACTGGACAAACTTCGGCTACCTGTGCGGTTATTTGTACCCCGGGTAATGATCTGCCAAAACTGCCAGCAGATGGGGCATACGGCCTCCCATTGCGGCAATAAGGCACGTTGCTCAACTTGCGGAGAGAAGCATGAGGCTAGTCCCTGTGAAGATAACACACTGAAATACGTTTTCTGCAAGAGAACTCCTCTTCATGCTCTCTCGACGTGCCCGGTGTTCAAACATGGAACGTTCTCTACAACAACCTTCAAGCCCATCTTGTGCAAACATTCTTAAGAATGCCTCTCCATCACCGGAGGCCAATACAAATCCATTTGCTCCTCTGTCAGATGACGAGTCTGATTCTGATTTGGTTGAGGAGGGAACATCTTCCATTTTTACGGAAAGCGCTGCATGGAAGCGAAGATGCAACCAACCACTGAAAGTAGCTGAACAGAAGCCCCAAATTAGCCTGCCCAATTCAAGGAGTGGCGGGAAGAAGGATAGTACCAACTACACAAAGGATATCTTATCCCTCCCGGGGACATCCAAAACCCCAGTTGCCTCGATTTCAAGAACATCTGGGCTTTTTCACTCGATGATATTGTCGAAGGTATCTTCAAGTTCCTCGAAATGTCTGACCCTCTCAAAAGTATTGTTCTGGCAATGCTTCCCACAGTGAAAACTTTCTTGGGGCAATTAACATTAAAGTGGCCCCTCGTTGCAGCTATCACTTCCTTCGATGGATAATTTTCCAAAAGAGGCCGGGGTTTTGATCACGGTTCTGCAGTGGAATTGTCGAAGTCTTATTCCAAAATTGGAATCATTCAAATGTTTAGTTCTCAATATGCATTTGCTCTTTGTGAAACATGGCTCACTTCCGAAATCGATCTTCCTTTTTTTAGATTGCACTATTATTCGTCTTGATCGTACACGCTACCAAAATGTCATGTAAATTTCTGTCCCCTGAGACCGACACATGCAAGCGTCCTTTAGCACATAAGAATGAGTTGAAAGAGATGAAAAAATAAATCCAATCAAACACATCTTTCGTCGAATTGCGTATGTGACATATTTTACACAAAGATCAGTTTCAGAAGAAATAACATTACACGAAATCTTCACCAAAACATGAATTACGTCTCGTGTAATATTCATAATTTCTAAGTGTGTAAGGATTCGCGTGCAGGAGGAGTACTTTTGGGAATCAATCAGTACTACTTCTTCTATAGAGTGATTTTTTTCTCACATTCCAGGTATTGAAGTTGCCGCATGTCAGGCTGTAATTAAAAATAAAAGCCTTTGCATTGCTTCTGTGTATATTCCTCCTAGAGCGTCCATTAACCGAAAACAACTTCCAGATATAAGTTCAGTCCTTCCTGCTCCACGGTTGATGATGGGAGATTTTAACTTTTGTGGTACAGGCTGAGGAGAATAGTATGATGACAACCGTTCTTCTTTGATATATGACATCTGTGATAACTTCAATATGACAGTTCTTAACAATGGAGAAGTTACATGTTTGGCTGGTCCATCCTCAGTTGGCAGTAGATTTGACCCCACACTTTGTTCGAATTCATTATCGTTGGATTACACATAGAATGTGATTCAGGATCCCCACGGTAGTGATCATTTGAATATTAAAATTTCGATTGCCACCGGGTCCAATTTGTTGGAATCCATCGCAACGTTGGATATGACCTAACTCGTAATATAAATTGGGCAAAGTATAAAACAGCAATAGTGCCGTCCACCGCTGGAGGAATACAACTTCCTCTCCAACCTGATTTTGGAAAGCGCGCTTCAAGCTCAAACTTGACCAGTTCTAGGAACGTCATTTCGCCGGAAACCTCCTTCTACATGGTGGGATCAGCAATGTACCGAGGTTTACTGTCAAAAGTCCCACATGTTTAAAGTTTTCCATAGACTTGAAACACCTGAGCACTTCGAAGTATACACGGCTCTCGAACGCGAACTTAAGAGCCTAATCAAGGCCAAGAAACGCGGATACTGGCGACAATTCGTGTACGGGCTATCGCGTGAAACGTCGATGAGTACTCTTTGGAACACGGCGCGAAGACTGCGTACCGAATTACGACAACGAGAGCGAGGAGTACTAGGTCCAATGAATCCTCAAGTTCGCGCAAAAAGTTTGGCCAGATTCTGTGCCGGCATTCCTCGCGAAACCACGAATTCGATAGATGAGATCAGCCAACCCTTTTCAATGGTAGAACTCCCTCTCGCACTTCTTTCGTGTGGCAATACGGCTCCTGGAGCTGACCGGATGTAAGTTCAACTTGCTTAAGAACCTCCCAGACGTCGCTAAGAGGCGCATGTTGCACTTGTTTATCAGTTTTGGACTCAACATTGTACCGATGATTGGAGACGGGTGAGAGTTATTCCATTCAAAACCTGGTAACCCGCGTCCGACCACAACTCCTATCGACCCATCGCGATGCTATCTAGTATTCGAAAGTTGTTGGATAAAATAATCCTTTTCCACCCGAACAAATGGGTTGAGACGAACAACCTGCTTTCAATTTTTTTTTTTGTGGGGGGAAAAACAACGGCGTCAATGGATTTGTTTTTTTGTGGTACCCCCATCAGATAGTCAATATGGTTTCCGTAGAAGTAAAGGGACGAACGACTGTACTTGCTTTCCGCAGATATTCAGTTAGTTTTTGCTAAAAAAAGAGCACATGGCTTCTGCATTCTTGGATGTCAATGGGGCTTTTGGCTCAGTATCTGTTAACGTTCTTTCAGATAAACTCCACGATTGTGGTTTTTCCCCAATAATGAATAACTTTTTGTACAATTTGCTGTCAGAGAAACATATGAGCTTTTCTCATGGAAACTCTACAGCTTCCCGATTTAGCTACATGGGTCTCCCCCAGGGATCATGTTTAAGCCCCCTTTTGTATAATTTGTATGTCAAAGACATAGACGGTTGTCTAAGTGACAACTGTACGTTGAGACAACTTGCAGATGACGGCTTACTGTCTGGCACAGGGTCCAATGAGGTCAATCTGTAAGACGCTCACAAAATACCTTAGACAATTTGTCTACTTGGGCTCTAGAGCTAGGTATCGAATTCTCTACGGAGAAACCTGAGTTGGTAGGTTTTTCTAAGAAGCATAACCCAGCACAACCGAAGCTTCAAATTTCGGGCACACCGATAACTCATTCTATGTCAATTAAATATATTGGGGTCTGGTTCGATTCAAAGTGCACCTGCAGATCCCACATTGAGTATCTGAAGTGAAAGTGCCAACAGAGGATCAACTTTCTCTGCACAATTACCGGGACCTGGTGGGAATCCGCAAGATCTTCTAACGCTGTACCGGACAACGATTTTGTCGATTATAGAATACGGTAGTTTTTGTTTTCAGTCAGCGGCTCGATCGCACATCATCAAACTGGAACGTATTCAGTATCGGTGTCTTCGTATCGCGTTAGGTTGCATGCACTCGACTCATACCATGAGTCTTGAAGTGCTGGCTGGCATGTTGCCACTCTCGGATCGGTTTTCAGAATTATCTCTCCGGCTCCTCACCAGGTGTGAAGTTATGAACCCTCAGGTGATCGAAAATTTTGAGAAGCTCCTTGAGTTGAATCCTCAAGCCCGCTTCATGACTTTGTACCATTTGTACATAACACAGGATGTCAGCCCTTCGCTGAACATTCCCAATCGTGTTTGCTTCTCCGACTTCGTCAGTTCGGTTCATTTTGATTTATCCATGAAACAGGAGCTTCGTGGAATCCCAGAGCATCATCGTCCTATGATTGCTCCGGTGATATTTTCGGCAAAGTTTGGCCTAGTTGATTCCACCAAAACGTTTTTCACTGACGGGTCTTTGATAGAGGACTCCGCTGACTTTGGTGTATACAATGAAAATTATAGCGTCGCTCGTAAACTTAAAGCACCTTGTTCTGTTTTTGTCGCGGAATTGGCAGCAATTCATTTTTCTTTAGAAACTGTTGCCTCTTTTACACCGGATCAATACTTCATTTTCACGGATAGTCTTAGTTCTATAGAGGCTAAGCGCACTGGTAACGTGAGACGTTCCATACCAGAACGCTCCAAGCAGACGTATGCAGAAATGTTAAAGTCGTCTGCATCAGCCGCTCAAAATGAAAATCCTTTTTTGATTTTGTCTTCCGATGAACTGGACTCTGACGTAGCCGATGAGAGTGAATTTCCGGAGGTACACGCCCCTGGTAAAAGGAAGCCCACTAGTTCCCCGGGTGTGCGCCGGAAACTAATTAAACCCACTCTCAAAAGCTTGCAAAAAATTGGAGGTAGCTGGGGTCAATTAAAAAAACCGAGTAAACCGGTAATAGCTGATGCATCCGTTCCTAGCTGTAGCTATACCAACCCGCGCTACCTAATACAGGGCTGGTAGCGGATTTATGGATAAATAATAATGAATTTAGTGACTAAAATAATACAAATAGTGACTAAAAAGTGATTATCAAATTATAGTATTCTTTTTAATCTTTTATACATTTGTTGTATAAGTACAGTAAAAATAAACTAAGTGATCACCCCCGTTTGCAAAAATGAATAATAATGCGGCGCAATGTCACTTTTTGGTTCTTGTACCCGTCGGTTCGTTTTCGAGAACCATTTTCACAGGGCTGTCGTCCGACATCCTTACGACATGCCCAGCCCATCGTAGTCGACCGATTTTTGCGATGTGCACGATGGGAGGTTCTCTCAGCAACTGATGCAATTCGTGGTTCATTCGCCTCCTCCACGTTCCGTCTCCCATCTGCACTCCACCGTAGATCGTACGCAACACCTTCCGTTCAAAAACACCAAGGGCGCGTTGGTCCTCCACTAGCAATGTCCATGTTTCGTGGCCGTAGAGAACAACGGTCTAACTAATGTCTTGTAGACGGTCAACTTTGTAGTTCGGCGAACTTTGTTCGATCTTAGCGTCCTTCGCAGTCCAATGTAGGCTCGATTGCCAGCCATAATGTGCCTTTGTATATCTCTGCTGGTGTCGTTATCGACGGTCACCAATGAGCCCAGATACACGAATATCGTCTACTACCCCGATTTCATCACCGTCGATCTGAACTCGTGGTAGGAGGTTAACATAGTCTTCTCGTGAGCCTCTTCCTTTCATGTATTTTGTTTTCAACGCATTAATCACATCCTACCCAATCCTACCAGCTTCAGCCTTAAGTCTGATGTACGTTTCCGCCATCGTCTCAAAGTTACGTGCTACGATATCAACGTCGTCGGCGAAACCAAATAGTTGGACAGACTTCCTGAAGATCGTGCCACTCGTGTCTATCCCAGCTCTTCGAATCACACCCTCCAATGCAATGTTAAACAACCAACACGACAATTCATCACCTTGCCGTAACCCTCTCCGAGATTCGAAGGGACTTGAGACTCACATCACTCGATCCATCGTTGCTTTGATCAACCGCGTTAGTTGTTTTTTCCTGTGCTAGAATTACTTCTGATATATCTTGCTTCTCATTGTTCGTGCAGTTGCCATGTGAAGCTGTTTTCACTACCTTAATCACCTGAGGGTATTTAGGCTCACAGCCGCTTTCTTAGTAAAAAAAAACTGGTTCCAATACTCTTCAATTTTGTACTCTATACTCAAGGTCAGCTCCTAGCATTTTAACAAGTTCCATTCGTTGACCTGAATCGGAAGTAACTTGGCGATTTTCACAACATACTTGGAGCTTTCACTGGATGCAACGGCTGGTGGGTTGAGGCATTGGCAATATTTTATAAACGAATTCTGCAAACCAGACTTTTGACGTAGGGCTACGTCTTTGTTTTCTATACTGCTGTACAATTAAAAAAAAATCAAATTGCGACCGTCACGAAAAGTGGTCATGTTTTGAGCATTAATATCTCAGTCATTTCTCAAAAGATTATCAAAATTTTTACACCAATCGATCGGAAGTATTCCTACGCATCAATTTCAGTAGAGAACATTGTTGATTTCGGGCCACATACTATTGAAAAATTCATAAATGTTAAGCCTTGCCTTAAAAAGTATATTAGCTCCATCAGGCTTAAGGGGTCATATATGACCCCAAAAGGATAATGGCTGTATAAAATCACACAGACTGAATAAAAGTGTACACTGTCTTCTGCAAATTTGTTTTCCATCAATTCTCCTATCTGGAAAATATTCTGTTCAACTACCATCTTCTCGGAACGACCATCGAACGAACGCAGTGCGTTAAAGACCTAGGTGTTCAGCTGGATTCGAAACTGACGTACACGCAACATTTATCGTATGTTGTTGACAAAGCTTCAAGGACACTCGGTTTTATATTCAAGGTTGCGAAGAACTTCAGCGACATTCACTGCCTAAAATCGCTCTATTATTCTCTCGTTCGTTCGACACTGGAGTACTGTTCAGCGGTCTGGAGTCCATGCTATGATAATGGCGCCGAGCGAATCGAATCTATTCAACGCCGTTTTCTTCGGTTCGCACTTCGTAGACTTCCTTGGGGCGACCCTTTTCGTCTTCCTAGCTACGAAAGTCGGTGTCAGTTGGTTGACATGGAGCCTCTGCGGGTCCGTAGAGATGTCTGTAGAGCTTTAACTGTTGCAGATGTGCTACAAGGAAGAATCGACTGCGGAAGGATCCTTCAACAGATTAGCATCAACGTACAGCCAAGGCCAATGCGTCACAACTCCATGCTCAGGCTTCCTTTTCGCCGCACCAACTATGGGTTGAATAGCGCTATTCACGGGTTGCAGCGAACCTTCAATAGGGTGGCGTCCATTTTCGATTTCCATCTGACGCGGAACGCACTTCGTCGGAGATTTTCTACCGTTTTTAGATCAATTGACGCACGTAGTTAAGATAGTGTATAGCTTTAATTATTTTATTTTTACTTATTTATGTTTGTGTCTTGACTCCACTTAAGAGGTTATGTACTCGTTTCTTATTGTAATTTTTTCCTATTTAACATCATTAGGACCTAAACTTGGTCTGTTGATGTATACTTCTATTAAACAAATAAACAAATAAGTTCAGAAAGAAATACTAAATGTCTTATTATTAGTGTAAAAAAGCGTTTTTGAAAATTGTTGACTTTATGCATTTAATGCGTTTAATTTTTTTGCATTCTGAGTTGTCCTTAGTTCTCCAAAATGTACTTGAGTTAGAACCTCAAATCTACAGTTGTAACAGTAGTTTTTATGGCTTTATAAGGTTACAATATGTATTCAAACATATTGAATTAACCTTTTGGAAGGTCAACAATCATTATTTGATAACTCGTGATGTTCTTGGTCATCAATACTGTCCTTGAGCTCAGAACATAAGATCTACAGTTGTAACAGTAGCTGGAGTGTGTAAAGGAACAATATATATTTGACAATATGGATTGAATAGTGTGAAAATTTTAAAAATAATGATGTAATATGGGACCACGTGCATTCGCATTCAAGTTAATCTAGAGTGCTGTGACCGAAAGGCGCTCGGTATTTGGCAAGTTCAATTGAGGTAGAGGCAGCGTTCGCCAGGGCATCTAGTTTTTTGGTGTAATTTCTCGACTTTTATATAGTCTTGCCAGATCGCTTAATTTGGTTGACTATTGTACAATGGATTTAAAAAAAAAATTACAATCGGCGATGCGAAAATACTGACTTTTAGTGACCATTTTCCGAAAAATAGTGACTTTAGTGACTTTTAGATGCAAATAGTGACTTTTTAGTGACTAGACTCAAAATAGTGACCAAGTCACTAAAAAGTGACCCGCTACCAGCCCTGCTAATAACAGTAACCGTAAGAGGTTGCCAAAACCAAAACTACGTCTTCTCGCAATTCTAAGAATATCCCGTCCAAGCGAGGTAAGTTTAATTTTAGGGACATTGTGGATAACATTTTCAATGCTATTGGTCTTTCAGATGCTTCACCGCTCCGAGGACCTATTGACCTGCTTATTCCTATAGTTGGAAACTACTTCAAGCAATTGACTGTATCATGGCTCCTTATTGGTAATTCATATCTTTCGATGAATAATTCGTCGAGTGAGGATCAGATATGATCACCGTATTACAATGAACTGTCGCAGTCTAATACCTAAATTAGACTCGTTCAAGTATTTAATTGTGTGCGAGCTGGCGTCGGTGGTATTGTGGTAAGCGTGACTGCTACTTGGCACCCCAGTGGGTTCAATCCCAGTCGACGTCGGTGGTTTTTCTGGAGGCGAAAAATCTGGTCACGTCTTCCTTCGAAAGGGAAGTAAAGCCGTTAGTCCCGGCTCATATTCATGAGTCGTTAGGTAGGGTCCAGGTGGTGGAGTCGTCTTCCTGGCGTCGGTGATTGTCACCATGTGAGGAAACAGGCCGACGTAAAAAAAAAAAGAAAAAAAATAGTATTTGATTCACAATTCTGATTGTGATATATTTGCTCTCTGTGAAACATGGCTTTCTCTGAAGATGAATTAAACTTCCACGATTTTAACATTATTCGCCTGGATCGAGAAGATTTATATGGTGGCGTACTTTTGGGGATCAAAAAGTGTTACCCCTTCTATAAAATCTCTACTCCCAATAATCTCAGGCATTGAAATCGTCGCTTGCCAAATAAATGTAAAGAATAAAGAACTTTGTATAGCTTCCGTCTATGTCCCTCCGAGGGCATCAATAAACCGCCGTCAACTTTGGAGTTCAATTACATTACTTCCATCTGCAGTTCTTATTCTGGGCGATCCGAACTCCCACTGTACTGCTTGGGGCGAACAATACGATGACAACAGAGCGGGTATTTTCTATGACTTATGCGACGATTTCAACTGGACCATCTTGAACACTGGGAAGCGACACGAATAGCAAAATCTCCTGCCAGAGGAGAGTCGACTTGACATATCTCTGTGCTCTAATTCACTATCATTAGATTGTCTGTGGAAAATAATCAATGATCCCCATGGTAGTGATCACTTACCAATTATTATCTCAATCACAAATAGTTTTCAAAAAAACAGACCAGTCAATCCATGTTCCTTATGACCTCACGAGGCATATTGATTGGCAACATTTTGCATCGGCGGTAACCCTTGGTATTGATTCTACCGATCCTCTTCCACCATTAGAAGAGTATCGTTTCCTTTCCGAACTGATGTACAAACATGCATTAGAAGCGGGCTGCAAAATGGTGAGTAGATAGCTGGGATGGAGCGTGCGTCCTCGCAACATAGCTATGGTCCTCACAAGTTCCTACCTCATGCTTCCACGGGTCAAGAGATGACAAAGACCGCCAGCTAAGGGTTGCGTACTTAGCTGGTAGTGCAGCCTGGGCACTGTTGTCCTTCTGACTTCAGCTAGATTGAGGAGGTGCGTTCCGAGCGTCTGTCTACCAAGGAGGTGCGGCTCAAACAGCGTCTGTCCTGGCATCCAGCGGTTGAGTAAGAAACGCAGTATCGCGTCAACTATACATTAGGTGGCAGCCGCACCAAGGCGAGGTAGGCAGCGTGACCCCGGTTAAGTAGCATGCTGAAATCTTACTCTGCATCGAAAAATGGAAGTATTCTTTATACGGTATATCCATAGAATTCCCGGGTATTGTGAAATGGGTTTGAATTGTTTTCTTCCCCCGTGGCTATGATAATGCAAGTCCGTCTACAATTGCAGCAGGATCAGCAGACATGCAGACATTACAAATATAATTGTTATTATCATTTTATATTATAACATCCCTTCACAATATTTTTTTATGCTATTTTCAGCTTTGCATTTGCATCGTTGTAAGTTTTGGCCCACCTAACTCACGTTATGTATTTGAAAAGATAGGATGGTTTTTACCTTTTTTTTAGAGAGAGGAATATATACGACAAATTCTACAAAAAAAAATTCGTTTTGGATTTATTGAGTTTCCGTTTTTGGGCAGTAATCATACTCATATGAAATTTATTTGCCTAAATTTTCTTTGTTATTTTGCTAGGAGGCCAGGTGATCAATTTTATTTCATTATATCACGTTGGAATTTTCGCTATTTTAGAGTTTCAATCATCTAACATCGCAGCGGAAGAGGCAAATAGCGGCATTTAATTATTATATGTACATTATGTAGTATTTCTTTACAACATCGTATTATTTCCATCATATCATACCCTTCACATTTTCATACAAAAAACCTGATTTAGGCGGTATCTGGCTTAAACACGAAATATCCCTTCAATTTATGACATCTAGCATTCCATATATGTCCAGTATATAACGCAGAAAATTACAGCTGTGGTAGGCTTTTGAAAATTACGGAATCTGTGGTAGGCTTTTGCACTTATTGCTGAATGTATTTTTCATTTCCGGTTTGCAAATGGACTTTTTACCAATTCTGAGCTGAGCTGATTCATGCAGCGCTGTGTGCCATTTGGCTAGTGTTTGATTTTACATTCAATCTTTGTCATTACTTCATCATAACATACAATATCATTATATTTGGTAATATTATTTTATTGATTTTACTTCATAGATGATATAAACATTACTTATTGTTTTTTTTTGCCCATTTATCTTAAACTCCCTTCCAGTTAAATCTTCCCATTCCTAACTCGGTAGCAATAACTATTAAATCAGCAAACATAAAAGCGGATTGCTGTTATAAAATCAGCATCAAGTAGCAAATAGTGACCATGGCAACAGTAAATTAAAATGTATAAATGTTAGTTTTGTAAAATTTCAATAGATTTAACAAACTTTTTCAGGATACCTCAAATCAAGATTTTGGTGAATTGCTGCTATCGCTGAAAACGAACGAAAACGTGCTTAAGCGCCACTTTAACACTTTACAACATTTCTTGCATTTCAGGATCAACCGAATGAATATCATATATAATAGATACGAGTGCTTGTAGTATTTTTCATTTACATATACATATATACACTATTATATAAATATTTCATGGGAATGGGAGGGACCATCAGGGCACCCGATTGAAGCACTCTGGATGGGGAGAGTGGGAATGCCAACTCCCCATTGCTAACAGTTTGTGAATAGAGGGCGGGCTCTTCTCCCCGCCCATTGGGGCATCCTCATGTTAGATAGCTTGCTCTTTTGACCAATTGTTCAGTCTTGTTGTTGGAAGGAGATTCTTTATATCCCTGTGGATACGTATAAGTGATGTTGCATATCGATCCACCCAACCCCTTTTTGGCCCTTCATACAACGGCATGATTAGGATAATCAGTGGTTATTAAAGCTTGATCAAGTCTAACAGAGGGGAGAGCCCATTGCTGTCGGACTTAGTTTCCGTGCTACAATGGGTGGTAGTACACATCATACATCATACATAATACATAAAAAATTGGAGTGTTTATAGAAAGCGGCCGGCAGGGGGAAGGTGGGAATCTTATTTTGTTTATGTGGGGGTGTGGTAAGTGATTATGGAAGTGAAAAAAAAATCAATTTTCTAAGATCAATTTCCGGGACATGGTGGGGTGCTCACCCGGAAGACCTCATTAAACTCTATAAAACAACTATTCTTTCAGTTCTCTAATATGGCTCTTTTTGCTTCCTCTCGGCAAGAAACAGCCACCTCATCAAATTGGAACGCATTCAATATCGTTGTCTACGTATTGCCCTTGGCTGTATGCATTCAACGCATAATATAAGCCTGGAGGTTCTGGCAGGAGTAAAACCCTCACAGAACCGCTTCTGGGAGCTCTCATCGAGAATACTGATCAAGTGTGGAATTAGTAACAATCTTGTGATTGAAAACTTCGAAGAAATGCTCGGATTGAGTACCCAGTCTAGATTCTTACGAATCTATATTAACTATATGTCATCTGATATTAGTCTTCCATGCTATAACTCTCCTAGTGTACGCTTTCCTTATCACAGTTCCTCCATTGACTATGATCTCTCCATGAAACAGGCTATTCAAGGAGTTCCAGATCAACTTCGACCTATTTTAATTCCCCATATATTCATTGAAAAGTACAAACATGTCAATTGCAATAGGAGAATTTTCACTGATGGGTCGCGCATTGACGGATCCACTGGTTTCGGTGTTTACAATGAATACTCATCTGCCTTCCGGAACGGAAACTTGTTCTGTATATGTTGCTGAGCTGGCAGCAATCAATTTCGCATTGGGGATAATTTCCGACATCCCAAGACCATTCTTCCATCTTCTCGGATAGTCTCAGTTCTATTGATGCCCTCCGGTCGATGAAAACAGTGAGGCACTCATCTTACTTTCTTTCAAAAATAAGGGAGCAGATGTGTGCGTTGGTCGAAAGATCATTTAGAATTACCTTTGCATGGGTCCCCTCACATTGCTTAATTCCAGGCAATGAGAAGGCGGACTCTCTAGCAAAGGTGGGCGCAAAAGAAGGCGAGATTTTTGAAAGAAGAATTTCACATGATGAATTTTTCCCATTATTACGTCAGAGTTCTCTTCAAAGTTGGCAAAACGATTGGACAAGTAATTCTCTTGGGCGGTGGTTACATTCCATTATTCCAAATGTTTCGTCGAGATCGTGATTCCAAGGTCTGGATGTAAGTCGCGGTTTCATTCGTGTGATGTCAAGACTTATGTCCAACCACTACTCGCTAGACGCACATCTCTACAGAATTAACCTCGTCGATAGCAATGTATGTAGGTGCGGAACCGGTTATGATGACATCGATCACGCAGTTTGGCATTGCCCGGGTAATTATGCCTCCAGAGCACGAATATTGCATACCCTAGTGGCCCGAGGTAGACAACCATTCCGCTAGGTAAGAGATATTTTGGGAATTCGAGATCTCCCCTACATGCAAGCGATTTACGAATTCCTTTGTTTGTTTGATCTAAGAGTGTAATGTCATCACCCCCTCTCCTCCAGCCTAGTAAATTCCCTACCATTGTGTCCCAATTATACTGTCCTTTTGTTTCCGTGCTACTTGTACCTGCCCAGCAAGCAGTGGTCACCCATCTGCGGCTTAGTTCGTGAAACGGACTACAGGGACCGTGGATTTGGTAGATGTCGCAACCATGAGCAGCAAATAATACCTTCAATAAGTTACCTGCCTAGCCCCTTCCAAACGATAATGTGACCCATTAACCTCGAGCTAGCCACGAGTAATAATTCAATTTTAGTAAAATGGGGTAAATTATACATTGTAAATAACAATATTGAATATCGCCTGAGCCTAACAAATAAACGAACTAATTAAAAGAAAGATAAATAGTGTCTCTTCAATTTGAAAATTGTTCTACGCTTTGTCTTGCTGGCGTGTGTGAAGTTATTGACCGGACGGTGACCCTAAACGAAGAAATAAACGTGATTGTGGTGATACTTTGCCGTCGCCCGTGTGGCTCTTGGGATTACGTGTATGGTTACTGCAGATTACCTAGAGGATCGGAGTCATCGCTCGCTGTTCCTACGGACCACTTTTCCTGAATCCAAGGCACAGGGTGGACATCTGGAGATCACCGAAGAAACCAGATAAGTACAGTGTGTGTGAGATTGTGTGGTTGAGGTGGCTTGGCTTGGCTTACATTTTTGCGCCAGCAAGCAAATGCTCAATGTGAGCTTGAAATTGCATACAAGATTGTACCAGTAGTACATATTGGACAATGTGTTTGAGATTCTCTGGTTATAAGATTTATTGTCTTTGAAGGCACATTTGGAATTAGCTGGAAGGTGATTATTTCACATTTTTTAAATTTGACCTGTCTTTAGTCAATTTGTTCGGGCGCTTGAGGTCTCGGGAGTCGTGTTTTGTGATTTGAAAGAAAAGTGAATTAAGAAAGTATGCCAGGGTCGAATCTTCGAGCGCTTGTGAAGCAAGACGCCAAGCATGGATTACGCTGGAGAATATAAAGCAGTTTTTATCGTCATACAATGATGAACGTGATAAAGGTGTAGTGCAATTTCGTATAACGAAGCAGGATCAAGTGTAAGATAAATATTGTGAAGTGCGTGTTTAGATTGAAAGTTATCACTGATGAGTTGGATAATAATGAAGTCGATCAGGAAACTGCTGGTGAAGGACGTATCGATCAAGTGTCTATGGCTAAAGCACGTCAGATAGAAAATGAGGAGATTTTCAAGGAATTTGAAAGTAAATATTATCGCTTGAAGCAGCAACTTTATTCGAAGTCGGTCGGAAACACTGTAGCTGTAGCTGAACCGAGACCAGGTGATGCTAGCCAGCCTTCGAGGATGAAATAGCCAGAGTTGAGGCTTCCCACTTTCACTGGGAATATCTGTTATCTGAATGGATAGGTTTCCGGGACAACTTCAAAGCATTGATACATTGAATATGGTAGACAAGTTTAACTATCTACGAACCTCATTGAAAGATGATGCTCTGCTACAAATCAACCAGATTCAAGTCACGGCAGCCAACCATACTTGGGCTTGGGCCACTCTGGAATCGAAGTACAAGAATCATAAGTTCATTGCACAAGAACATATGAAGGCTATTTTCACCGCGGCGCCGATGAAATCCGAGAACTTTCAGGGACTAAATCGGGTTCTTACGACATTTAGAATTAACTTACAGCAACTAGAAAAAGTAGGAGAAACCCCTGAAAGTTGGAGTACTCCGCTAGCGTTCATGCTTTCCCAGAAGCTAGATGACGATACTACTCGACACTAGAAAACGCACCATAGCTCGAAGGATATTCCGTCGTACAGTCTAAAACACTGTGCTATTTTGCAATCTCCGCAGCGATTTCAAACGAGTTGTCATAAACTCAGTGGTTCACGCTGCAGTGTCACCCAATGGAAATTGTAAGGTTTGCAACGGTGGAACATATTCTATTGAGCATTGTTGAGCATCTATCACCACAGCAATCCAATCAGGCCCAAAACCGGAACACTTCTTACCAACATACACAGTCTACACAATCACCAAGGACATCTTCGCAGAATGCACGTTCCTCACCTCTCATCAATACTCTAACAGTACACCACACTGCTACACTATCCAAAACACATAGTTACTCAAATATTGTGCTTTTATCTACCGCTATCGCGAAGATCAGTGATCGTCATGGAAACACAATTCTTACACGCGCTTTGTTAGATAATGGATCACAGATCTGTATAATTTCGGAAACGTTGTCTCAGAGGCTAAATTTCCAACGACTTCGGGAAAAGCTACCGGTGAAGGGAGAAGGTGGATGTTCATCTGTTAGAAAGCAAGCAGTGTTAGCAACCGTATCGTCATGCAACTCATCGTATGTGTCGAGTGAGCTGGAGTTCTACGTACTTTCAAAAATTACGTCAAACTTACCACAACAGAGCATCGATGTTTCATCCTGGAAGATGCCAAAAGGAATTACCCTTGCGGATCCAACCTTCAATGAATCTGGAGTCATCGATGTGATTTTGGGAACAATATTTTCTACGATCTTCTGTTGAATGTGCAGCGGACTCTTTCTGACTCGGGATTGATTCTACGGAACACGGAGTTGGGATGGATTGTTGCTGGGAGTATTCCAGAAAAAGCTGTCATCAGTTACTGCACGGTAGCTTCGTCGTCAGTCACTACGGATGAGGTTTACGAGGAGCTTGCCAAATTTTGGGAATTGGAATCATGCAACACAAAGAGATGTCTATCCATCGAGGAGTCTGCATGTGTAGCCATCTTTGATGAGACGGCCAATAAAGATCCTAATGGGAAGTTCCGCGTAATGCTGCCGAAAAGGAAGCACATGCTGGAAAAATTGGGAGATTCAAAGGCGATAACGAAGAAACGGTTCCTCTTATTGGAGAAACGGCTGAATGCTAACCAGCAATGAAAGCTTTGTATATGGCATTTATGCACGAGTATCTTTCCAAGGGGCATATGGAAAAGGTAGTAAATTACGATGATGAGCCTGTTCTAGAGTATAACCTACCGCACCATGCAGTGCTGAAACCAGGCAGCACTACTACGAAACTAAGAGTAGTTTTCGATGCATCCTGCTCTACAGATTCAGGTGTGGCTTTGAATTATATCCTAATGGTGGGACCAGTTGTCCAAGACGACTTACGAAGCATTCTACTGCGGTTCCAGTTGTTCAAATATTGTGTTGTATGAGACGCAGAGAAAATGTATCGGATAGTATGGCAGCACGAACTAGATCAGCTACTACATAAAATATTCAGGAGAGATTCATTTCATGACCCATTTCGAAAGTACAAACTCACCACTGTAACGTACGGTACATCATCTGCACCTTATCTTGCCACTCGTTGCCTGAAGATGTGTGCTGTTGAGCAGAGAGCTATCTAATTGCCTAGTTGGCGTTTATAAAGAGTCGATGACATGTCTATGTCGATGACATGCTAGAAGGCACGCAAACAGTTGAAGAAGGCAAACAGGTCTGCAATGAAGTACTGGAGTTCTTAAAGGATCAGGGTTGAACCTCAGGAAATGGAACTCCAATAAGCTATTCTGAGCATAATCCCGTCTCATCTTTGAGACGAGCGCGAGATCTTGAGTTTAGACGAGAAAGCTACAGTAAAAACTCTAAGTCTAACTTGGGAGCCAGCTAAGGACACGTTGTGGATAGAGGTTCTGGATTAGAGGCCGGGTTGGCCGTCTAGCGTGTCTTTTCCACCCTTATGGACTAGTTGGTCCGGTAGTAGTTTATTTTATTTATTTGTCGTCTTCAATTGTTATTGCATAGACTACATCTTAACCTAAATTCTTAAGCCTATGTTTAAATATGGTCTTCGAAATATTAAAATCAAACGCCACACTAACATTCCTCAAATCTCTCAGGCATGAAAGGAAAGGGTTGAAATAGCCATATGTTGTCCTATTTGTTGGAAGCGTAAAGAATAGCTGGTTGCGTAGCCGACGATGAGGCACAGTTATGTTTACATTTTGAAGTAGAGCCGGGCAATCTATATTCGTTGAAAGCAAGTCGAACACAAACAGTCGTCGTAATTTGGTGTGTCTGGATACAAGGGTCTCGAGATCGATAAGTTTGCAACGATCGGTGTATTCCGGAAGCCTAAAGTCGGCCCTCTACGGTAGCTGGCGTATAGCGTAACGAAGAAAACATTTCTGCACCCTCTCAATTTTCAATGACTGTGCTGCATGGTACGGAGCCCACACCGGAACGGCATATTCCAGTGTACTTCGCACAAGCGAGCAGTACAAAGCCTTGAGTGCGTTCACATCCGTGAAAAACTGCGTGCTACGTTTTATGAATCCAAGAACTATGAATGTCTTAGGAAAAATCTTTCTCCAAGAGCTCTGTAAGGCGAAGTATTCCTGGACGAACCACTAAGTAATGAGCTTCAGTCGCAGTGGATGGAGTTCAGGATCAATCTTTGCAAGTTGGATGCTGTATCTGTTCCACGGTGGATAACCTTTGGAAGAGATGTGATCTCGTGTGAATTCCACGGATTCAGCGATGCAAGTGATAAAGCATAAGATGCTGCTGTATATTTGCGATCCATGAATCGAGACGGAAAGGTTACGGTCAACCTTTTGATGGCCAAATCAAGGATTGCACCAAAGGAAGATCTCAGCAGAAACAAGAAGAAGCAGTCCACACCTCGACTGGAGTTATCTGCAGCTCTACTATTGACGCACCTTTATGAATCTGTCTCCAACAGCATGATGATAGCTGCAAAATCTTTCTTTTGGATTGATTCTACCATTGTGAAATGTTGGATTTCATCACATCCGTCAAGATGGCAGGTCTTTGTGGCCAATTGTGTATCTGAGATACAACATGTGACAAAGGGTGGAATTTGGAACCACGTACCAGGAATCGAGAATCCCACTGATATAATACTCCAGCTCAAATCGCGAATAACTCTCTATGGTGGAATGGTCCAGAATGGCTGAAAAAGGAAACCCAGTATTGTCCGTTAAACTCGCAGGTTCCAAAGCATCATTTCGACTCGATAATTCTGGAGGAGAGACCGCTTGTATCAGCAGCATTACAGACTTTGTCTTCACACGATATCTTTACATTTCGATCGTCGCCATTAAGCCTTGTTCGTCTGACTGCTTGGATTCGCCATTTTTTCTTCAATTGTCGATCAAGAAATCAGCAGCATCGAAAACTACTACGAATTCAGCTAGCACAATCGGAATGCTTTCCATTGGAATTGTCGGACCTTGCAGCCAAAGGAGAGGTTAGACCCTGCTCAAAACTGCATGCTTTGAATCTTATAATGGTAGATGGAACACTTTGCGTCGGCGGCCGGATTGGAAATACTTTCATTTCTCGAGCAAGGAAACATCCAATGATTTTGGATAGTCATCATCGTTTTACTAAATTGATCCTGATCGATGATCATCATCGATTAATGCACGGAGGGCCACAGCTTATGATATCATGGGTTTGAGAAAGATTCTGGCCATTGAATGTCAGTAACTTAGCTAGGAGAGTCACACACGAGTGTGTTTCAGGGCAAAACCACGTGTTCTTGATCAGCTGATGGGAGATCTTCCAATGGAACGAGTATCACCAGTTCCTGCTTTTCAACGATTGGGCATCGACTATTGCGGTCCGTTTAAATTACAGCCAATCACTCGGAAGACTGTTCCAGGAAAATGCTTTCTTTGTCTGCTTGTAAGCTTAGTATGCAAGGCTGTTCACATTCAAATTGAAATGAATCTCTCTAGAGAAGCATTTCTTGCTTCTCTTCGGAGAATTCTTGATCCTGGCCTGTGTATAGTTAAGGTATATTTTTGATAATATAAAACGACCTCACCAATGTTCCTTATCTGATGCTGGAAAGCTCATCCGGATGCGGGAGCGGGTCACTAAAAACACAAAAAAGGGAAAAAAACAACCCATCTTAAGAAACACGACCATAACACACTATGAGAGGGATTCCATTCACAACGTCCTACGCAAAGCACTCGGAAAAACTATAATTTCACCATTTATTTTAGTTGAATGAAGGAATATTTTTTAATTTTGTTTCCGCGAAAATGACGCAGAAAAAGCAAAACACATCATTTTCAAAGCACGGCTTGCTGCGATATTTCTACCAACAGATAGATATTGCCCTTTGCACTGAAAATTTTACTGTAATTTCAGCGCCATCCTTCGCGCGTTGTTTGTTAAATCTTGTTAGTGTCTACGGAGTACACTTCTTTATAATCCCAAGAACAGTACGCCGAAAACGCGAACCAGATTAAAGAAACCACCGAAGTGGCGCGAAGGATGGCGACAGTAAAATTTTCGGCGCAAAGGGCAATACTTTGTCTTCAACTTTTCTACAGTGACAGACAATATAATAAGACCAAAGCCCGATTTTCATACAAAATGGTCATGTTCGGCGGCTTGTCTTTCATTTTCCCGGGAAGTAGTGTAACTAGAATTTTGGCTCGAGCCTAGAAATAACCTGCATTTTTTCATGTGTAACCAATTCATATTTTTTCATTGATCACTTTAGAAGTTACAAACACCACTTACGACAAAACACTAAGCCCACCTTTTGATTTCCATAGTTTAGGCCATGTTGATGAATTCGTATTTGAATTAGGTTATGCGAAGGGCCTTGATATTTGCGGCATATTTGAAGGATCTGCAGCAACGTGAAAATTTGGTCCGTAGCCGATCGCCGGCCCATAAAACCGGCTTAATAACTTTCGACAAATCTGTTTGCTAGCGGAGGAAGACAACAGTCTGAGAAAGCACTTTGTAGGCCGCGTTGAGTTCTCACAGTCCAATTTGTCACTTTACTTGAAGGTTGGGTTTGTAAATCCCTCTTTCCAATCCTCCAGTAGCTATTCCACATCCTCAAAATGTGAAAAGGGGATAATTTTATTCAGAATTCTTTTAGATTAAATCAAAAGTAAGTAGAAACAACCAAATTCAAACCCCTGCACTGGTGATCAGTCGATTGGAAAGATCGAATATTCACTGTCAATTCGTTCAATTTGCTATTTCGACAGTATCGCTGTCACTACTATTTATGGTTTTTTTTTGAAAAGCTTAAAAGCGATTACTGCTCGATTGTGAAGTTGTTAACCTTACGAAAAATCGTTGGGAGTATGGATTTTTTTTACTATCTTAATACAAGCAAATTGTCGAAAGCTTATGGATAAATGTTGATAGTTCTGAATAGTACAACAAAATAGAAATATTTTAATCGACTGATATAAAAATTTAGGAATTTTAGCAAGGAATGACTGGGTTATTAAATTTCAAAAGCTGACCTCTTTTTCTTATTCGGTAAGTGTACACCAATATAGAAACTAGGGGGGGGGGGGGGGGGGGGGGGGGGGGGGGGGGGGGGGGGGGGGGGGGGGGGGGGGGGGCGTAGTCATCAAAAATTTCAGGGTGCAAGTACTATTTCTTATTTCACTTAATGCTGAAAAATTGAAGTTTCATCGAAGAGTAAGCGTGTTTCCATTTACTTAGTTCGGTAACTTCAATTTCCCATTTATCGAATTTGCTAGTTTGCACTCGTAAGGTTTAAGCATAAGCATATCTATTAAGGTAGGACCAAACACATCATCTTTACATCAATTTTAAATCAGTTTACGATCTAATCGATTGAGAGCAGCTATGGCAGATTATGAGTTTTCAAATAAACTGACGCACGGTCAATGATGTATTAGGAGAGAGGGTTATAGCAAGGAGATGAGCTTTCGTATTTACTGTTTAACATTGCTTTGGAAGGTTTAATTCAAAGAGCACCGATAGCCACTTGTGGTGCAATTTTCACAGGGACCTGGCGGGCAGCTATTTTCCTGGAGCCAACATCTCTAACATCCAAACATCAAAAGATGCATTGTTTGTAAACAATATTGGTGTTCGTACCCACAGTAACAAACGTCATATAGTCCTTATTCAAATAAGGCCCATGATATGTTGCATACTGTCAAAATCTAGTAACAAGGATAGGGTTGTCAGGCCTCTGAATTATCAGGAAGCTTGTCCAACCTTTTGCCTTCACCGACGACATCCATATCGGAACTCGGAACTTTGCAAGGTTGCAAGATTTTAGGCCGAATCTAGCAGGACTGGATTTGTATATAACTTGCATATAAAAGAACTTGCATATTTACGAGGAGTTTTACGAGGAAACAATGTTAGCCTTCCATCTAGAGAATGCAGATTAACGACGTTGCTGGTAGAACCTTTCATCGTCCACACGCAAAAATTGGTCGACTACAATGTGTTGGGCACGTCCTAAGGATGTTAAACAAGAGCCCATTTAAAATGCTTCTCGAAAACAAACAACTGGTATATAAATAAGAGGCGTGAAATGGGAAAGAAAATCGATCAAGTGAAAAGTGACCTGCTGACTCTCCACAGACTGCGAGGCTGGTAAAGTACAGCCTTTTCCTTTTTTTTTTCAAGCACTTCAAGCTTATTTCTCATCTCAATCAGCTTACGCGACCCCAGCGTAGTGGTTAACATCCATACTTCTCACGCCAAAGTCACGAGTTCGAATCTCACCCTCGAAAAAGTTACGAAAATGCCCAAAAGTGGTGTTTGCGTTACTACGACGGGAGATGAACCAACCCGAGGCTGAAAATCTCGATAATCAAGAAACAAATAACAAATCAGCTTATTGCCTACTTCAACACAAAATAAATGTTCTAAATGCACTTTCACAGTTAATAATTCAAATTTTTTGGTGTGAGTTTCTTTGGGAGAGTTTGTGGGGAAAAAACAATCATTCTTTTTTTTGGAGGTGTGAGATTTTTGTTTTTGTATAAATTTTTCCACACAAGAGAAAAAAAAAAAACTCCCCCCCCCCCGCGTGTGGTTTTTTTTTTTTTTTGGGGGGCAGGAAGGCCATAAACCGCGCTATTGGAATGATTTTTGTGTACACCAGCAAACACCCAGACGTGACTAGTGAGGTAAGTATTACAAAAAGTGCTTTTATTCAACCTGAAAACACAACGTTGATATTTGTATCGTTGAATTCGGCATGAACTCATGAGCGCATAAACACACGCATGAATTTTAAGGATTTTAGTCACGGCAGCGAAAAAAAAAATTGCGGATGCTTTCTTCGTTTATTATTTGAGCACATATTAAGTACGTAACGATTTTAGGGGGGCAGAAGATATTGAAAATAAGCATGTTTCTCCAGTTAAAAAAAAATCCAGGTTTCATACAAGTTTTTTTTTCTATCATAATTATAATGTTTTCCAAAAATACGAACATTCATGGTGAAATTAACACAAAGATAATATCGACATTATCGTAAAACTATTCACTATGCTGAAAATAGTCATATTGTGTAATATTTGATAGACTGTATAGAACCAAAGGTCACCATTTTGAAATCCAGAATGGAATCAAACATCGATTATTGGCGGCTTCCCTCCCCCATCGCCATTCCGAAAATACCCATATATTTATCTATCACCGATGGTTGTCCGAATGTTGTCAAACATCAATTTTAAGCCACAACGCATCGTCTACGTGCTGATCATAGCCATATTTTGTTATATTTGACGACATTTTTAGAACCAGAGGCTGCCATTGTATGGGTCAAAACATAATGATAAGTTTTAATTCAAGTCAGAAATTGCCACTTATCATGGGCTACTATGAGTACAAATGAATGTGGTCAATTTGGTCCATGACAGTCAATATGCCTCCTAGTGATTTTCGTATTGGAGTTTCATATGATTTGAGTGACCTGAATAACACGTCATACTTTGTAGCGTCACAGACACACTCTGATGTTGACTCATGATGACATCAACGAATTATTCTTCATCTTAGATCCATCCACGAGGTGTGTGAACGTGAATGTTAGGCTAATTTATGCTGAGCTTTAGCTAAGATTCAGTTTTTTTCGTCAAATCACGAACGGAGGAGTTTGGTTTCTGGTAAAAAGTCTCAACTATACGCTCATGATCCTTGAAACTCGAACTCACTGAGATTGAAATTGATAATTAATTTTCTGAATATCTCTTAAATTGTCTAAAATTTGCCGGTATCATCATTATCTACGATCTTCTGCTCTTATATTAACCAATTACTTTACTTTGGCGGCTCCAAAAAACGATTTCAACGAGCGTCATCCACAATGTTTAACCCCACTTTTTCTTTACCTGGAATCTTTGATAACAGAAATAGCGGAATACCCAAAGATGCTTCTTTTTTTATTTGCACAAACCTATGGAATAAACTCATTGCACATCTCTTTGTATTGTACTGTGTTATTCTTATTATTTGTTTTGATGTTTTTTTTAATGTCCATCTCTATTTTTTGCCTGCGACTGAAACCTGCATGAAAGGTGACAGTTACGTTAAACCACTTTTGCCTGTGTTAAAAATTAGATCACTTATTGGCGCTATTTTATGCAATGCCCCTGCCACCTGGTAGTAAATTCACCTATTCGTCGTTATTAATAGTACACCTATTGTTTGCGGTCAAACATTGACAGCAATATTAGTTGTTCTGTAGAAGCCAGGTCGAAAGCAGTATAAAACCTTCGTTCGATGGTATGTTCTAACTTTGTTCCGATGATATACAGCAGATTCGATGATCAGATGATCTATAAGATCATCGTTTTGCTGGATGAAAGAATGAGCATCGAGAAGAATTCTGGTTCTGACCGTCCGATGGTTCTGCGCACCCCTTCAGCAATTACTGGGGCATATCAATTCGATGGGATAAAGCAGATCCGGCATCTACAAGAGCATCGCCTTGCTGAACGTAGGAATGAGCATCGAGACGATCCTGCTTTCGACTGTCCGATGGTCCTACGCAATGCAAAAGTTCAGAAGTACTTGAACGGAAAATAACCGACAGGCAGGTTGTGAAATCCTTCCGCGCCTTGGGTCGAGAGAACGTTCTGACAAAAAGTACCTCCAGTTCATTGACATCCAAACAAATAAACCAATATCTCCCTCGTCAAATTTCCAAAGAAGGTTCTTCTGTGCCTGATCATCAGTAAGAAAGGGATGTCAATGGCCGCCTTCATCCAGAAGTATCATACAGGAAAGGATTATGTGTTTTGGCTGGACCTGGCATCGACACACTAAAAGATGGTGGAAAGAGATGGACCGCCTGAACATCACTGTGGTACAGAAGAACGCGAGTCCTCCGAACATTCCCCAGCAGCGTTCATTGGAAAATTTTGGGGACAATCTCAAAAGCACGGCCTATTCCAACAAGTTGTGGCCTAATCAGAAAAGCAACTGATCAAAAAAGCGAAGTTGGAGCTGATGAATATCCCAGCATCGTTCTTTGCTTCGGTGTAAAATGATCAATTTATATCTCTCATACCAAGTTGCCGAAGAAGATCCCACATCAAATTTGAAAGAAATGTAATAAATAAATGTAGCAATTATTTTTCGTAGTTTCTTGTTTAAGCCTCCTCCGATTTTATTTTTATTTTCATAATGCAGTCGTCACACCAGCGGCGCTGGTTTCTTTATTTAAAGTTTTTTGACTAACCACGCAGAGGTCAGTTATTTTTCGGTTGTGATAAGTGTTGTCTCTTATTCCTGCCACTCAGCATTTCATCATTCGGGTCGATTAGTATTTGACACTCAGCAAAGGAAGCGTTCATTAAGAATGTTACAATTTTCAACCTCCCTCTTTGTCACGTATTTTGTATGGAAGTCTACAATACTTTGTATGGAAGTCTACAATACTTTGTATGGAAGTCTACTATACTTTGTATGTATCATTACAGTTTTCGGAAACCCCCCATCCCCCCTTAAAGCGTGACGTACTTTACAGATGTTTCCAATCATATTTAAAAAAAAATCTCCTTTAATGAGATAAGACAAAAAGAGATCAAATGTTACTTTATTTAGTGAAATCCGCCACAAAACAAACACGGCTGTAAAAAGTACCCCATTTTGCTTTGTCTCTACTTCTAGTAATAATCATAATAGTATTATGTACCAGCTCATTGATAGATAATAGTCTTTCAATGTTGGGTACACTCTAATGTTCCAAAATACATCCGAACCAGAATCTGAAATCTAAGAAATATGGTTTCAAATCTCACCTCTTCATATCAAATGTAGACTCCAATTGAAACACTTGCGCCCGCGAAAATACCGTTCGCGTTTTCTTTTTCCTCTTGGACTGCAACGCACCGTTCGAATTGGGTGAAGCAGAATCTGACGGCCTGTCACTTCCATCGTCATCTTCCTCAATAATCTCCTGACCGTCGTCATCGGATTCACAATCATCGCCACCAGTGCTACCACTGCCACCTCCGAGGCTGCTCCCGCCGGACCCATGACCATTATGAGAGCTGCATCCATGTGTGTTCATGACGCCCCCACCAGTTGATCTACCAGCATTTCCGCCGCCTGCTCCACTTCCCATAAATGCCGGATGTGGTGGAGGCGTCTTGGATTGGTGTGATGGTGGTGGCGTTAGTGATGGAGATTGATTTTCCAAAATAATGCTCGAATTATCTGCAAAAAGAAAACATACAATCAATGAATAATGAGCTTTCTCTGCTTTGTTATTAATTATGATTTAAAAATCAATCGATTACCGCTTATTATGCACATGTGGGAGAAATGCCGAGAGACATCAGTATGCTTTAACATTAATGTTAATCTCATTAATAATTGCCATGACGAAACGAATGCAACCAATTGTTTTTCTTTGCCATCAGTGCACCGGGGGGGGGAAGGGCGGGCGTTAGTTTTGTAAAATTTAACTGAAATTTGCGTTTTTTCTACTAATTTTCATATTTTCGTCAAATATATTATTTTTGATACCGTTTATGTGTTGAACCTTATCATTCGCGTATGTTTTGGAAGAGTTTGTATAGTTTTGGGACATAACAAGCGAAATATTAGCCAAAACTTTGAAAAATATCATGAATTTCAAAATTAATTTTCTCAAAAAATTGCAAGTTGTTGCAAAAAATTACTCATGTTTCAGAAAGTACCATATGTGACCTTTCAATTCTGAAATTATGCCCGATACATATTTTGATATATTTGAGATATCTGGATTAATTATAATTAATATTTTTGATCTAGCAACTATTTTTTTTTTATATTTACTATTATTTCAACAGGTTTTGTACGGATTCTGGAAATTGATTTTTATCGGTTTGAGGAAACTGTTTTGTGAGTGTCATCACGGGGTCAGAGGTTAGCAAAAGTCTTCTAAATACATCTTCGATGTTCGCCAGGCGACTGAATTGTCGAGAACGGTGCTCCCGAAATTTTCTGATCGATTTGTTCCGACGCTCTTGTGCTTCTTCCGACAATAGTCCAATTGGAATTTCGCAATGACTTATTATTTCAGATCCATGTACCAAGATCCTGTGAACTGAAGGCGAAAGGGGATAATAATCATAATAATGGACATTAACTTTCTAGTTTCTTCTGTATAGGTGTCGAATGATTTGACGTCGATTTCTAATTTCGATGATAGCGCGCAAAGAAGTGTAGCGACTCCACCTCAAGTCCTTAATTCTTGCCGTTGTTTCTGGATCTTGAAAGAATCTTCTAGCAGTGTTGCCATCATTTGTGTTACCTGATGAAAAAATAAAGATAAAGGGATCTACTTCCCGATAAAGAAGAAAATGAGTTACCTCCGGATGGCAAAGGTTCACTTATTCTCAGCCCAATCTTCCTAAATTCTTCTCTAATTGCACGTTGCCGTTCAAGAAAGGTTTCGTTTCCTTTATTTATACGCCATTTTTTGAGTGGGATTCTGTACGAAACATTAAGCAGAAGCTCCATCTCTTTGTAAGCATGCAAAACAGGATGGTTAATTTTATTGCGATCGTCACATATTTGGGCTTCGATGGGATTCTGAGTTTTTTGCCTGATGCTCCGCAAAGATTGCACGCTGGGAACTTGTTCCTGTGAAGTTGTTAATAACTTTGCCATCGACCATACTAAAATTAACTCAGAAAAACATCTACAGAAATCCTATTTATCGTCAATGTGGTTGCTTTCAAATTTTGTATTTGTAACATCATACTCTCCACTTCTCGTTTGATAAGATCAGCAGTTTCTTTTTGAAAAACCATTTTGATGGGCGGCACAAATTGATGGATCATGGACTGTTGTTGCTCCAAACTTCTTGTCGTTCGCCGGAGACTGCGTTGAAATATATTCGCAAAGGAACCAGGCAAATCAAAAAAATATGTCATTACATGATATAACATCATCGCCAACTTCTTCAAAAAATGTCATTTTATACCGTGAGTGGTTGCTTGAACCATCCAATCCCCATTTTAAAATAACACATAAATTTCCCTGTTCATGAATGTACGGTTCAATATATTTATTCAGTGTCATGAAGAGACGCTCTACCGTATGGTCAACAAGATTTTGAAGAGGAACTTCTGCGCATGATGGCCAAATGGAAATATCTGAAATACGTTCAAACATGCAAACTTTTAAAACTTTTTGTAAAGGTTATTATCATTTGCGTGCCCAATATAGTTTGCAAATAACTTTGATACAGCTCACATTCCGCCATGAAACAGCTTCCAATCAATTGGGAATTGTTCCAATTTTAATTTTTGGTTTTATTAATAATTTCGAAACTTTTGAGGAATATTTTTTTTTTTCAATTGGAGAGTTAAAGTAATTTTGAAATAATTTAGAATTATTAAAAAAGCGACTCAAAACCACCACAAAATCCAAAACTTGAAAGAATTATCGATCTATTGGAAGCTGTTTTAGACAAGAACATAATTAAATGAATTTGTGCTTACCACGTGGATAACAAGTACTTTTATTATCGCGGATGTCATTGTATGCTGGATAAATGTCATATCCTGTTTTTAGCGTCATGTTCATATGTTTAAGTACTGTTGTTTTGTTAGATCGTTTCACATAAAAACCATAATGCATCGTCGACTGTAAAACGTTTCATCTCGGTTCAACAGATAGAGCAAGTTTTGAAACGGGAAGCTTTCTCAGGAAATGCAAATAGGTGCTCGACAACCCAAGCAACAAAACGATATCCATCAGTCCTTAATGCCGTTACCGTGGCTGAAACCAATTCTGCTGTGGTGTGTTTTTCTCGCAAATCTTTGAGTTTACGGAGCCTGGTCCTAGGGGTTTCTGCACCAAAAGATATTTTCTTCCTTCCACCAACATTTTTCTTCGGAATATTATTCAAAATTTTAAAGTTTGAATTCAGCCATTTTGAATGTTTCAGGAAAAACAAACTCTTTATGCGGTGGCACTTTGCGTATCGTAATTCAATATTTGATAGTAGCAAACGTAGTGAGTTTTGAACGGAATCAGAAAACATTTTATTATCAGGACATGTTATTTTCTTCTTCACATACGATACCACATCACCAAGTGGAAGATTCTGTAGGAATAATTCTACTATTTCTCGTACGCGAATACTGCACGCTAATAATTAAATTACTTGAATGAATTCCTACTGGATTAATTAAAATAACCTACCTTGAGCCATAGTGATCTGTAGGAAGCACCAACCACAAACTAGAAGTAATCTGCCGAAAGAACCAAAAGGGTAAACCAGCGCTTCCAAACGGTTGATAACTACACAATTATTATGACATTTGACGTTTGAGATTTGAAGTTTTGAGGCGTATTCAAATGTAATGGGGAAAGTCGTGGTTGCTTTGATATTTCATCAATATCCGTGCACTCATGGACATGAAAAAATTACTGTGAGGCACGTTTTCAATATTCTCGTGGAAAAGAGTGAGGCAACACAAAAACACGGCTAACAGTAATATCAAAAAGGCAATAGAATTATGGCAGCGTCACAGGCTCATGCTTCAACATTTGCTTCGATGATGACCCCTTGGTTTTGACAGTGAAGTAAACAAGTATGTGTGTCAGCGATCAATCGTATTCGTCGCCACACGAATACAAGTAGAGGTCTTATTGACTAGCCTATGTGGGTAAATAATAGTATTTTAAAAATAGACAAATGGTAATATAAGTTTCTTATAGTTTGCAACAACTTCAATTTTTGAGTTATGTTCTTTTTTTCAGTTGGCTAATTTTCGCTTGTTAGTCCCACCATCTCAAAAATACGGTATAGGTAAAATAAAGGTATAAAATATATTTGCGAAAATTAAATTAGTAGAAAAACAAATCATTACAACTAATCTACTATTAGACATAGAACTTTGTTCTTCGGCAAACTTTTTTCTCAACTTTGCGAAGACTCAAACGTAGAAGGCGAAATAAAATTAGTCGCAGGGTCTATAAAGCAATTATCTTGATAAAATGCATGCTCAAAGCGCTAGAGGTTTTGTCTTGCTAATTTCGTCTCCTGTGTCAGTGCTTCTTCAATGGCACCACTTTAGGTGTAGGTATACAACACAATTAAACTAGATAGCATTTTTTCACCTTCATCCAAAATTGCCCGATTAAGAAGCCATACATGGACAACACTTCATAGAAGAGTAAACGAACTAACCTTGCAAATAATTCACCACATTTGAACCGAATTCCACACTTTCTCGACGGCTGTCCCATGCTGTGTACCGTTTCGGATCTCATCGTTTGTACCTGAAGAGCAACTGAAACGGCATATGGCGGCAAAAGTAGTTTGTTGTTGACAATAAAACTGCTTTTGAGGGAAGCCATAAGGGGTTCAAATTTTGTGTGCAATTTTCTATCCCTCATGAAGTACGCCAGGGAAGGAAAATAGGTAAAACGTTAAGGTAGCCATTTCTCGATGATAAGCTTCTTAACAACTCGCCTTTTTCCATCACCTGACAGCAATTTTGCTCACCAGTCCGGTCTTTTGTGGCAAATTTTACCGACAGTCAGCGACCTAGAAACTCGTACTTTAAGCCTTCAATGGTGGTTACCTGATGGTGTGTCAGCAAAACGTTTAACACAACCTAATTGGCTGTCAACTAGGAACTTCAGTGAGTTTTTTTTTAAATTGAAGCAGTATACATTTGTCAGGAGCCGTAGAATTTTGTTTGGTTATCAGAGCATGGTGCATCCAAATGTATCGAATCGAATCGACAATAAACGAATTAAAGCTGAGAAAAAAAAGTTTAATTGTCATATAAAGCTAATCATTTGCTTTTAGTTTGACGTTTGTGAACTTTCTATTCATAGTTATTTTTAACCGTTAATATGTTTATTAAAAAAAAATCAACACCAGATAAGCTACATTGTACTTGAAACCGGTAGTGTACAATATTGAAAATGAACAAGTACATTGAAACCACCCTCAAACGAACATACATAACAAGAGAATATAATGATATGGTCGCGTCGCGAACATCAGATTGAGAATAGTACAATAATACATTCAAGCAGTCAAGCACAAAAAATTAACCAGAATGCTAGGATGTTAATCAAAAAGGTTTCTGATCCTATTTGTAACCCCCTTCAGGTCAGTTGCTTTTTCGTTTCTTAGTACGCCATGCTGGTACTGCTATAAGTCTTTTGAACTGCCATGCAAAAAATAAGCTTTTCCTACACTAGCTACACATCGTCAGAAGCCTATTGAGAGGATTAGTAGGGAAACATGAGTTCAAAAATACTTCCCCTACTAAACGAAACAGTTTTGCTGAACCCAACTCATTTAAAGGTTCAGGTTACATGCGATGCCAATCAGGTTTGCCCGTATATCGATTAGCTACGGCCTTCCACAAGTAACTGGTTGAGCCCAATTCAAACAGGCGCGAATATAGTCGCTTACTAACAGTTGGTGGGAACCACCATGGACCGTAGTTATTGACACAAATGAGATGTACATACAGTCCGGTCTTCTAAAGCACGGTGGGTGGTACTATCCACCCACCATAATTTCTTGGCTGTCTTGCAGCTTATTGCGCAACAAATTTCTTACTGACCCAAACTACATAAATTAAGTTGCTACAAGCATAAATTACGAACAAAGCCTGTTCACGTTAAATTTCAGACACTAAGATAATGCCAGCAAAATAAAATATAGACATAATTCAACAAAACCGATTGTTTATTTCAGAATAATAGAGTTATATATATACAGTAAAAACAGTTGATTGAGATGTTAATCCTTCTTGCTGTAAAATTCTCGAGCTTCTGTTTTACGCCCGCCATCAGATTTCGTACAGTATCCTCAGATACGCTATTGGTGGCGGTTCTCTATCTTTTCTTAAAATCGTCGATCCCATTTGTTTTCTTCTTAGTTTCAAATAGTTTCCACTTAATCAAAGCCCAGTATTTTTCTATCGGGCGAAGTCCTGGACTGGAGAGTCGTGGCTTCTTATAATCAGTAGCGACTGCATTGCACACATTCTTTCTCGTACACATCCTTGTTGATGGTACCGATAGGCGAAAACTTTTGGATTTTTGACCACAACTACATGCGGCCTGCCAAATCTAATACTTTTTGGGGAATTTGGACTTTTTTTTTGGGGGAAAACACTGGGGGGTGTTTTTTTGGTGTGGGGGAAAAAAACCAAACAGAGGTTGTGGGAAAAAATTATACCACATACGTAACAATTTTAGTTTTATTCCAGCCGTATAGCACTCCTCCCGGCATTGTTAATAAAACTACATTGAAAACTGTTTTGTCTGCCAACACCACCTCTATGCTTCTTTAAAGCCAACATTTGTACAAAGTGGCCCACTCTATAGATGATTGTGAAAACAATTTAATAAAACCTGTATAAGACCATAAAGATTTTGAAAATGTTCTAGTGATAGATGCTATGACCACTTGAGAACCTTCATAAAACCTATTGGCTGTCATGAAAACCAGCATACGGCCAAATGGCCACAGCTGTCAAACTTCACTGTGATATCGTGGTTGGTTTTTGTTATTCTACTTTTTACGATTCTCTGCTTTTCTGATTCATTTAGCAGTAAATAATATCTAAGAAAAAAAGGTCTAGTGTTGCGGAAAATTTTGTTTGATAGCAAAATATCTAGAAGAAATTGAGTTTTTTACAGCGTATCATGCTCCAAATCATAGACGCATTTAATTCTATGGTGAATATTGGCCCGATAAGAGCATAAAATTAATGCGCTTTGGAAACTATGCAAGTTTACAACAACAACAAAATTAAAACAAATATATTCGATAAATTAATCATGAATTTCCTGAAAATTGATGGAATTCAGTAAGGTTATCTAAAAATATGCCGAAATTGGTCTACGATTTATAGTTCATTTGCATAACATTTAAAATTAGGTGCATTTGTTTTTCCACATATCGATTATTTCTTAAATTTCAATATGACGATTGGAAAAAAATCACAGTTCTGCCATTAAGCAAATTTATCTTCGCAATGACTACTATAAAACTGTTTGGTCATTTGGTGACTTCTCTCAAAGCCAATTTGCCGCTTAATGCATTTACTGGAGGCAAAATGGTTTTAAAATACTTTTTCAACCGACCATAATAAAATAATAAAGCGGCATTTCAAAACAGCATTTTACGAGTTCATAAAGTCGAAATAAAACCTTGGATAGGAGTAAAAAGAATTTGAGAATTTAAGATCGTTGTAAACAAGCTGTGTAGGTTCTCATAAATCGGACTAAAATATGAAACCTATTGGCATCTCTTGGTGTCATAATAAAACCAAAGTGGTTTTGATGAAACCTCAATAAAACTTAATAGAGCATGATGGTTTTGACAATGTTACTTGGGATATTTCCTCATCCATTTCGGTACAAGATTTTTTTGCAAAAACTTGGAGTAAACAGCACAACTTTTTGTAGTGAATTTTCCTGTTTCACTTTGTGAGCCCTTATTTTATTTTTTATTTTATTTTTATTATTGAGCTGTTCGATTCTGCGATTTTGAAAGTTGAATGCCATCACAAGCCGCTAGTTTTTAAGGTTGACGTTATTATGGGAGAGCATTTGCCATTGCATCTAGCGCGCAGTGAGTTCAAATTCGCACGATATGCTTTCGATGCTAGTAAAGGGTGTCCTCAGCTAAATTGCATCACTTTTAACTCGTCCTCAAAAACAAGTCGCTCAACCGATTGTCATGAAATATTCAGGGAATAAAACACAATGTATAATCTTGGTTAAAGTATTTTTATTTCACTGTATTTCTTTACCAAATCCAAAAGCCCGAACTTTCATCTTAATACCACGCATAAAATTGTGTAGAACGCTTGAACTGACATTTCTTCCGCTTTCAACCATGACTTCAACATTTCCTGTTCTGTAGTGACAACTTTAGGATGCTTACGAAGTTCGTGCTTCATTATAGCCCAATATTTTGCAATTGGCCGCAACTCTGGAGAGTTTGGGGGATTAAGATCCTTCGGCAAGAAATTGACACCATTCGTCTTGTACCACTCCAGAACATCCTTGGAGTAGTGACAAGAGGCTTGGTTCGGCCAAAAAATTGTAGGAACGTTGTGTGTTTTGAGAAACGGAAGCAGTCGTTTTTTCAGGCATTTATTCATGTATACTGGACCATTTACAGTAGAAGTTGGCACGAAAGGCTTGCTCCGTTTACCACACGAACAAATGCCCTGCCAAATCATGAATTTTTTGGGGAACTTTGACACTTGCTGTTTCCTGAGAGACTCTGGAACATCGAACTTGTTTTTCGCAGTCACATACTGGTTGCCGGGAATTCGTTTAAAGTCCGCTTTTACGTGTGTTTCATCGTCCATGATGCAGCAGTGTAGTTTCGTCAACATTTGTGTGTACAGCTTACGCGCACGTGTTTTAGATGTCCTATTCTGTTTTTCATTGCGGTTTGGAGCTTTCTGATTTTTGAATGAACGGATCCCGGCTCGTTTCTTGGCTTTCTGCACGAAACTTTTGGTCAAGTGCAGCTTTTTCGCGACATCCCGAACGGAATAGTTGGGTTTGCGTTTAAAGGCAGCAACCACTCACTTGTGATCCTTCACACAGTACGGAACACTTTTTCTACTTCATCCGATCGACAGTTAAACGTTCCCCGAAACGTTTTATGACACGCGACACTGTAGACTGGTGAGTTTTCAACATCTTTCCGATGGTTCGGTGCGAAAGAAGGGGGTTGTCGAGGTGCGTGTGCAAAATGTTCTCGCGCACTACGACACATTTCAGAATGAAACTCACGCAATGTCAACAATACACGCTGAGGTCATTTCACCCAAAATTTCGTTGAAATCAACCCAAAGGGCGAAATGTTACAGCTTATTGAAAGGGATGCAATTTAACTGTGGACACCCTTTAGTGCGAGAATAGTGGCATGCGATTGGCTTCAGTTACTCAACCTTCGAACCATTGATGGAGCAGTTACTGTGTTTTACAACAATATTTATCAGATAATCCGAGGTACTGTTCCCGTCCCACCACTAAAACGTTACATGAATTTTCGACAGTCTCATGGAACCTACAATTGCGTTATATGTGGAATCGTTTGCGTAAGGTCCGTGGACGTTATTTTCAATCACGGGCTGCTGTTAATAAGTATGCTCTGCAGCTAGCTGAAGCCGAGTACAAAAGTTTGCATGAAGTTCGCTTTCGTGAATTTATCGATAACGTTGCTGATTATCGACTGTTACTTTTTAATGTTGAGATTGTTTCTTTGGCTTTCAGTCTTTTATGTAGGGGAAACAGATATTTTTTTCTATTTTCCGACGTTTCGGCGCAATGCAAGGTTTCATGCGTCGCAACACTGCGCAATTTGACGATGTGTTTGCTTTGAAAGCGCTATGATTCATAGTGGATTTGAATATGGAGTGCAAATCTGAACTCCATACCATGCTGTCCTTGTATCGCGCATGGAAAGCATCCAGAAACGCTTTGTAAGATTTGGATCAATCCCGTTAACCTGTCACCATACGAATCTTTCTACAAAGACTGTTTATTTTTGACATGATAAGTAATAGAATTGACTGCAGTAGTGTGCTTCGAGACATTAACTTCCACGCTCCAGCCCGCCGTCTCCACAACTTGAACCTCCTATGAACTCCTCAACATCATACGGCTTATGGCTATAACAGCCCACTTGACAGATGCTGCAGGCTTTTAATGATGTTTTTGATTTTACCATAAGCAAATTAGTTTTTAAGAATAAAATTAAGTGTCGCTAGTCTGTGTGGTCTCGAAGCCAGAGATGTGTGTTAAGTGAATAAATTATATGTAAGTAAATAAGTTGTATATAATTGAAACGTTTCAGCGAACCATGTAATAATTCAAAAATTACACTGAAAAAAAAAGTGTACGAAATTTAACGTGGCTTCATTTCTTGCTTGACACGTCACAGGATGACACAAACAAAGTAGATGTAATTTAAAATTAAATCCAAATGGCCTACTGAGGTAGCGGATTCGTCCGTGCCTTGATCTACCCGGCAGTGGGATGTTAGGCAAAGGTAACGCCCTTGGTTCGAGTACTACTTTACCCACTTTCAACACTTTCTCTTCATATCTTTCATTCTAGCAAACATTACTGCCCACTCTTGGTGCCTCATGGTGATGAGCGAACATCTCCTTCTACATTAAATCCAAATGTTTTGAGTTGTTAAGCCTTGCGTTTTATTTTTCAACTTTAGACCATAACTAATAAACATGAATTGTGTCGACTCGTGAAACTTGCCGCGTATAATTTCAACCAAAGTAATTGAAAACAACATTGTTTGTAAACTGGCAAGATATATAATTGAAATTATCAAGTTCAAATCAACGTCAATTATTTCGTCTAAATCAGGATCTTGAAATGTTTATTAGAGCAACAAATTGTTACAAGAATATTTGTTCAGCCTAAGTTCTATTTCTATCCAGAGGAGCCAACTTGGATAATCATGATGAGTGCTGAAAAAATCAAGCCTAGGAAAGCATTACATTCTACATTTTTTGTAAATGTGTTACAAATCGAATATGTGGAAATTCACCAATATGACAACCGTTACGTTAAATTCAATTTACTTTGGTGCATTTTCGAAACATTCCAAAGTAGGTTTTTGCAACGCATCATATCAGATTGCAAAAGTTCGGTATGTAGGATAGTAATAAGAATTATGCATGCTTTTAGCGATGTAATATGATGTGTCGCTAGAACTGCTAAAAATTATGTCCAAGTAAATTAAAACCTAATGTAATAAATAAGGCAACTCATTATGAAAAATGGTGAAAATTCGAAAATAAAATTTCCTATTTTTATCGTATTACAAAATTAAACATGTTTATTGCAAAGTAGCTTAACCCTGCGCTATCATTTTGAATTGGTTGATAAAGTCAATGCCTACTGAAACAAATGATCTAAGCGAAATTTTTTACAGATTAAATCGTATTGTGCCCCAGCAGAATTTACCTGTAGTTGGTGCACTTGGCTAGCTCTTCCTTTCACCAGTAGATTAGATCTCGTAGGTGTTTATTGCAATGTGCCAGGTGGTGCATGCCTCATCAACGATACGTTTAAGGGGCTATTGATAAACCACGTAGACTTTTCTGAGGGGAGGGGGTTGGTTTTGACCAAAGTCTACGCTCCATACTAAATTTCAATAAAAAGTATGGAGAAAAGTCTACGAAGGGGGGGGGGGGGGGGGGGGTTCTGAGATTTTCGAAAATGAGTCTGTGTGGTTTATGAACAGGCACTAAAGATGTTCTCGAAAACATGAACTGAACGTGTCATTTTTTCGCAATTCTGATATCCAAGCGAAACCGCAAAAAATGGAATGGATGATTCTTCCTCGACGCTGGTGTATAGGTATATAGCTAATGCCCAGCAATCCTTGATGGTCCTTTTAACTGTGTTTTATTATACACCGCCTTTTAGCGACCTTCTTCTTTTCTTACTACAGGCCGGCGACACAATCAACTTCAATATTACACAACTCCCAAGTAATTAATTGATGATGATGGTCCCGCCACTTACCTCTACAAAGGTTTGAGCTAGACGATTTATCTATTAGATAATTTATTTAAAAACAATTCAACCAGTTATGCAAAAAATAAACGAAATGATTTCATCTACAGATTTAAATTTCTCCCAAAACTTTTTTTTTTTTTTTATGGGATAAAATATTAATATTTTTTGTTTTTTTTTTTTTTTTTTTTTTTTTTATGTCCGACGGGAGGTTAGTGAGTAAATTCGGTCGGGATAGATTGTGCTTGCGAAAAAGTCCGTACTGTGCGGGTGAAATCGCACTCGAAAGCGCCTGAAAAGTGTTCTCCAGGCTAGCAGCAATCGCGTACGTTGTGGAAGTGATATTTTCCGTCGCTAAACAGTTTGGAAAAGTGGTGAAAACATTTTTTTTTTTTGCTTGGTTCTCAGCCTCCATTGGCAGTGAAGAGGAGTTTTCTTGCTGAAAATGTTCTCCCTCTCGCGCTGAACGGATAGCTCTCTCTCTCTCTGTCTGTCGCTCGCGTTTGCACTTTGTGGGAGAAGCGCAGTGGTGTTGGTGTGAGTTTGATGGATTTTTTTTTTTTTTTCGCCCACCCTGGATGCGATTCATCAAAACGTAAAGATAGAGAGGTAGGTGGTTGTGTGTGTTGGCAGTAGTTTGCATCGCATCGGCGGCAACAACAACAACAACAACGTTATCATCTAGCACGACGACTGCGGCAGTAGCACCTCATCGCGCGTCGCGTTGTTCTGCGTCGCGGATTACTAGTGTGCGTGTGCAATTGGTTCCGGTGAGCTGAAGTTAGAAGAGTGTTGCGTGTAGCGGGATCGCGCCGTGCTCGCGATTCTTTCAAAAAACTGCATACAATCAATTGCGCTGTGGTGTGTTGGTGATTTTTCCTCAAGCGAGCTCAGGTCCAAAGTGTCGTCGTTCGCGGGTATTGTGGGGGAAGATAGTGTGTATTGTTTAGCAACCGTGTAAAGTTAGAGGTCATAAGCGAGTTTATTATTCTTATTGATTCTGTTTCCTGCAACCAAGTGCAAATATCTAGAACTAGATTTTAAAGAAAAATACCACAACCGTGCCAAAGTGAATTTTGATTCGGTGTGCAGGCCTCGAGTTTGTAAATTAATCGGTGCAAGAAGAGTGTATTAGACACAGATATCATGTTACTACCGGAAGGTTTCCGACACGTCGGCGACGGCCGGGTTGTTGTGGACGAGTGCCGACGGCAGCAGCTGCGGGTCCAGCAGGACGTGGCCATCTAGGACATCGAGGAGAGCCGGTTTGCAAAGCAACAAATTATTTATTTCTACCATATTTTGAAGACAATATCTAATATCCTTTTTTATTTTATTTTATTTTATTTCGTCTATTTTGTTTTGTTTTGTTTTTCGTTATGTTTGTCTATTTTCAGTCACATTTGAGCGGTCTATTGCTTTTGGCGGATGGTGTAGGTATGTACTTTCAGCGTATCGTTAACCAAAACGAACCCTGCTGCTAACCCTTCCCCAACTATCCAACATCCCAGTGATTTCTCGTGGAAGTGCAGAGGATTTCTCGGCTTCCTCCAAAGCGAGTATCATGTCAACACGTTCCTTCCCATTCCCTACTTGACCAGCATTCGGGCACGGCCGGCGCCGGTATTGCTTTATAATGGGTCACCAGTTTTTACACATTGAAGATGTATGTTAGTCCCAAACATCATCTGTTGGTTCTTTGTGCAAATACAGCTGATCTGGCAATAACGGAATTGCATCCGTGGGCGGTCAATCATGCTCATGCTCATGCTCATTTTAATATAAATTCTAGAAAGGGGAGGCTCCCACACAAATGAAACAGAAGTTTCTGCATAAATCAAGAACTAATCAAGTAAATGGAACCAAATTTGGCATATGCGGTTTTCTGGTGGCGAAGAATGTTTCGATGGTGGTTTGAGACCCCTCCTCTCTCCTAGAAGGGGTGCTGTCATACAAATGAAACTGAAATTTCTTCATAACTCTAGATCTAATAAAGCAAATGGAACCAAATTCGGCTTGCGGGGATTTTAAAGGCAATAAATGTTTCTACGGTAGTTCGCGACCCCTCCTCTCTCTCTGCTAGGGGGGCGGTGCTCCCATACAAATGAAACACATGTTTTTGCTTAACTCTAGAACTAATGAAGTAAATGGAACCAAATTTAGCAGGTAGAGGTTTTTGAAAGCAAGAAATGTGTCTAAGGTAACTCGAGACCCCTCCGCCCTCTGTAAGAGGGGGGCTCTCATACTAATGAAATACAAATTTGTGCATAACTCGAGAACTAATCAAGCATATGGAACCAAATTTGGCATGTGGAGGTTTTTGGAGGAGAGAAATGTTTCTATTGTGGGTTGAAACTCCTCCGCTCGCTGAAACAGGGGTCTCTCATAAAAATGAAACACAAATTTCTGCATAACTCGAGAACAAATCAAGCAAATGGAACCAAATTGCCAATGCTAATGTGGAGGTTTTTGAAGGAAATAAATGTTTCTAAGGTGGTTTGAGACCCCTCCGCCTTCTGGAAGGGGAGACTCCCATAAAAATGAAACATAATTTTTAGCAAAACTCGAGGGACAATGAAGCAAATGAAACCAAATTTGGCATGTTGAGGTTTTTGGAGGCAAGAAATGTTTCGATGGCAGTTCAATACCCCTCCCCATTTTTAGGGGGGGGGGGGCTGCATTTCTGCATAACTCGAGAACTAATCAAGTAAATGAAACCACTTTTAGCATATGGGGGTTTTTGGAGGCTAGATTTCTATATACATAAAAATGAATTTCTGTCTGTCTGTCTGTCAGACCCTTATAGACTCGAAAAGTTCTGAACCGACCAACGTAAAAATTTAAACACAAAACGTGTATTTCTCGGGTAAGAAGCATGTTTTGATAGAAGTTCGAACCCCTGCTTATTCAAGAAAAAAAAACTCATTTCTAAAAAAACCATAAACGTGCCAGTTATATTAAATTTTCCTTCATTTAGTTGCAAGCGTAGCAGCAAAGCAGGTTCAGCTAGTCTATTATAAAAATTTGATAAACTTCATTAGTTCCGGCTGCAAGAATTTTAAGTGTTTTTATAAAGCTATGTAGTAAATCAAAAAAATCATCAAAGAAACTAAATCTGGCGATTCTTTGCATGATATATGATTGATTTCATTGAATTCATTTTCCTTTTGGATATTACTGTAAATGACTTTATCGAATCTTTCAGGGAGAATTTGATCTTAAAAATATTTGGTAATTATTTTATTAATAGTAAATGAGTTAACACATTCTTGGTATTGAGGATGAAATTCTGGATGAAATTCATATACATAAAAACAAGATTGATTTTTGATAGAAAAAGTATCCACATGTGATAATTGAGCTTGCGACTCGATTAGATGGCAGTTGAACAAGCTTAGTGATTAGAACCAGATCAAGAATTGATTTAAAATAGATGTAGTTAATTCTTCACAGTTGTATTGCTACAATGCCTATTATTGATTAAATTAAATTAATGTCTTCAAAATTGGGTTGATTACGTGCCTAAATGATTTGATAAGTATCATTTTAGTGTAAGTCTAATTTGGATCACAAAAATACTTGATTAATTTCAAATGCGTCAAGATATCTTCAAAACGATGTTGAGATCCAATTACTTCATGGTAGTGTGATGAAGCACATTTTAATAAAATTTGCTTTACCGCCACGCTTATGAAGCTTAAATAAAACCTGAGTATTTCTAACAGTATTATTGACGTATTATAGCAATGGAAAAAAAAGAACTCAGTGAAGAGAAGCGGGTAATGTGTTCTTATTATTTGAACATCATATGTATTTGAATAACCCTAAGTTACATGTTACTCACCATTGTTGGGGCTGTGAAACGGCATCCGATGGGCAGCTGGTGGCCATGGCCAACCGGGAGGACAAAGCGCTGCGTAACGATTTGCTATCGCGCTCCATTGTGACATAAATCCTAACCTAATATAAATAAGGAGAGAAAGAGAATAAAACATTAAAAATTCGGTGAGTAGATACTTCAAAATTCAACAGGCGCAACACGCCCCGAAGGGTGGAGTAATTAAGCGCAAAGATTCTACAAAATAAACCACTCAAAGTAGTCAAGAGGCCAATCCTCACATCCCTTCACTTCACATTTTGTGGCTTCCCCCCTGACGTTGGTTGCCGGTGGTTGATGGTGGTGGCTGAATATTGTTATAATAGATCTTAATACTTATTCCCTCAGGGATATTAGTCGCACGATTTTCTACTTGGCAGACACAGAAGGGGATGGAAGTTAATGCCGCTTCGAACGCATCAGAGCGAATTACTGGAAGGCAGTGATTGTTGTTTACCAGCCCTACCACCCATTCTCAATTCCTCCTTTTGCGATGGTACCGGAAGCTTTGCCGTTCCGGCGTAGTGTCGGCAAACTTAGACGAAAACAAAGATGTTCACAGAGTAAGACATTATTCGGGGCAAATAAAAAGCAGATCTGCTTCCCATAAATAGTCAGTCATGGGACATGATGCTGTGATTTGTATTTTGCGTATCCTTCGCTGAAGGAAGAAAATTTACCATTGGTCACATATCAGTTCAAGAGAGATTTTTTTTTGTCAAATGAAGCTTCTTATTAATATACTAATAGCGATACGTATGAAGGCGTGACTTAGCAAGATCGAGATGTAGGCTTCTGAGTGCTCTTCCCGGACTGGTATAAGATTTTTTCATAATCGTTAGTCTCTTTGAGTCAGGAATTATGATTGGTTGAATTGTCAAAATTCACAGTCAGAAATATAGCCGGCAGTTTGGTCCCAGCCATAAATTTCCTGTAATTTTAAAGTTTGTAAAAAAAAAAACAACAATTAAAACGTATTTCATTTCTAGCATTTCATTTCTCGATAAAAAATATTGGAATAATTCAGACAATACTCTGCTGATACGGATATTCAGACAATACTACTCAGAAATGGACGGGACGGGTCTGCTTTTGCTTATGTGAAACTGTAAAAAAAAATGCCGATCAACACTACCGACGATTCTTTTGTTGTGGCTACGATAGGTACAATGTGTAGAACACAAACAGAAAACGGAAAATAATTTAAAATTATTGATAAATTTTGGTTAAGGCTCTATTTAGTAGAAGAATGAATTTTGAAAATCCGTTTTTGATCCGTTTTTGAATATCAGAGAGCTATTCGAAGTGGTAAATGTTACACGAAACCTAAAAGTTTTTTTGTTTGGTCGTGCACTTAGCAGCATCGTCCGTGATTTACGCGTATTCTGAGCACCACGTAATGAGGATTTCGACTCCCGTTTCAGCCGGTAGAACTTTTTGTAATCCGAAAATTTCCCCACTGGTCCTCTGAATGTTGTATGTTGTCCGTTGTCTAATGTTAAGCGTTTAAATTTTTCTACTGGTTGAAGACGGCGTCAATTGTCTCTTAAATTGTCTATTTACTTCCATAAGCCATGTAGAAAATAAAGCAAATGAGCAAAAAAGGGCTGTCAAAGATAGTTCTCTACAAATCTTCCTGCGCTATATTGTTTAAACTTCTCAACAAATATTGAAACATGTTCTCAAATCCTCTCATACACCGCATAGTATAGTATCAATAAGATAACGAATGCCTTTAAAAAGATTTTAAGTATTTTTTGAGAGTTTTCTGGGAACTGCCATAAAACCCAGCATACGGTCAAATGGCCACAGCTGTCAAGCTTCACTGTTATATCGTGATTGGTTTTGGTTATTCTGCTTTGTTCGATTCTCTGCTCTTCTGATTCATTTAGCAGTAAATAATATCTGAGAATCTATGCGAGAAATTTTGTTTGACAGCAAAATATTCAAATCAAATTGAATTTGTTTACAGTGTATCATGGTCCAAAACATATGCGCATTAAATTTAATGGTGAATATTGGCACCGTAAGAGCCAAAAATTAATGCGCCTAGGTAATTATGCGAGTTGACAACAACAAAATAAAAAAAAATAAAAAATATACTCGATGAATTAATCATGAATTTCCAGAAAATTTATTGAATTCAATAAGGTTACCTAAAGTAATGCAAAAATTGGTCTCCGGTCTACAATTCATTTGCATTACTGTTAAAATTTATTTTTCCAAAAACAAGTCAATTTATCTTCGCAATTACTACTAGAAAACTATTTTCACATGTTTTTTGCCATTTTTAAACCATATTGAAGCTAACATAAGTTTTTATTTGTTTCCCACAGCGTTTTGTTTAGAGCATCTGCCGGAACAAGATCAATCATTGCTTCCAACTTAAAAAAAACTAGGTGGCAGTGCATTCCCAGTGAATAGCTACCATAGTTGTGCCATTTATTAGCAGTGCTTATATATATGAAGAATATATATCCACTGTTTTTACAATTAGGACAAACTTAATACAATTTGTTAGTAAAAGCAGCTAAATATGTCCAGCAAAAAAGAGATAGCGTAAAGGTAATATCAGAATTATACTATTTATTTGCTATAATCAGAAACTGTCCGATACAAGCCGCTATCACTAAGTGTTTTGGCCGTCAGTTACAACACGGCTATGTAGGTATATATTTATACAATTAGCAGCAGCGCCGTGGACAATATACAATTTTTGCGGTGAAGTTTTCATTAAAATTGTTTACACGATGGACCATAGGAAAAACCATAAGAGCTTCTGGTACTTTCAAGCGTTAACGTTCCGAAGTTCAGAAAATCTTGAACATGAGCCCTCATTTGTTCAAGGATGTATTCGAATCGGAATCTCCCGCAAGTAGTTCCAACCCAAATAGCAGCCAGGATTCAAATATTCTAGGGCATTCCACGCATACTCCAGAAATCATTCCACAAGCTGTGCCCAACCGCTTTGACCCGTCCTCACCTTTCCTGGAAGCATCTGAACGGTGGAACACAATTTGGTCAACAAAACCCCGTTTTGTATGGATCACCAGGGTCTCAAAAACTCCCCTAAAAATGTGAAGATATTTAGGAACGCCTACTTGAGTAGTTGTTTATGGTGACATCACTGAATGCCAATTTGCTGTTTTATGCATTTACTGGAGGGAAAATGGTTTTAAAATGCTTTTTTAACTGACCATAATCAGATAATATGAATGAGTCCTACAACGGCATTTCAAAACAGCATTTTACGAGTTCATAAAGTCAAAATAAAACCTTTGATAGGAGTAAAGGGAATTCGAGAAAACAAGCTGTGTAGGTTCTCTTAAATCTGTTTTATGACCTATTGGCACCTCTTTGTGCCATAATAAACCAAATTGATTTGTAGTGGCTTTCATTAAACTATAATAAAACTTAACAAAGCTGGATGGTTTTGGCAATTTTACATGGGGTTAATCTTGTCTGAGTGCTGATGAGTGCGATATGAAAAGAGAAGATGCCTTCAGTGCACAGTGGTCGGAAACCAGCTAAAACCTAAAAAATTAACTTCGATATTTATCGATTTGAACATGTTTTATTGAAAGTTCTATATTTCAATATGCTTCAAGCAATTTGGACCTTAGAAGAATTGTTAGAATTGGTAATAATACCAACATATACTTCTACTCGCATGGAAAAATGTTTCATATAGAAGAGGTTAGTGGACATCATGTTGAAGTTTGCAATAGATTATCAATTGATGAAAAACCTGTCATCACACTTTGAAAAAATACCCCACGTTCAACGTTCCTAGAACATACTGACATACTCAAACATCAGTATAAACAGATCATACCTATTGCATTTTGCCTCCTTTTTCGAAAATGTAGTCTTACTCGTGCTTTTTTTTTGCGGCAGCCATGACCATTTCCGCGTTACGGTGCACAGTGATTCCATTACATACAAAAGGCGGAAAAAAGTCTAAAAATGGAATTTACATAGCAAAGTTATGTGTTTCCAAGTATTTTTTTTGCCGCAGATTTCAAATATATTATCCAAATTGTCCTATTAGGCCACATTTTCGAGATATGGCCACTTTATGGCCTTCTGGAGCATCCGGAACATCCGATAAAATGGTGAATTCATTAGTCTCGTCCTAAAGCAATACGATTCTTTTCAAAACCATTTGTACATAAAATGTAAGAAGCAAAGCGATGTGGAGAACAATGTACGGCCTTATGTCGCCGTGTCATGGTCTTCAGGAAGTTCCGGAATATTCGTAAAATTTGATAATTCAGCAATCCGAAACCAAAAAAAAAAAGAAGTGGATCTTAGAATTCTGTATTACAAGGTATGGATCTTAGAATTCTGTTATACAAGGTAGAAAATAGATGACTCGAATTTTTCATTTTGTCATTAGGGTGATCCATTTTGTAAAGGGTGGTCCAAAAACCGAAATTTTAGAAAATATATATTTGTCAAAGAATTATAACTTTTGAACTACTGGACCGATTTTCAAGTTTTTATGATGAAATTATATGAAAAAAATGAGTTAATGTTTCAAGAATTAGTATGAATATAGTGTTGACTTCAATTTTCATGTTTATTTCTATTAAGGAAATTCAGACGATGTAACGTTAAGTCATTATAATGATTGTATTGATTTATTCCAATATGTGTGTTCATTCTTTTTACCCTTTTTACAAAATAAGGGTATACAGATCGCTTGCAAAATCGACTTTTGGTTCGAGGCCCGCAGTACCGAGTGATAACATTCGACTCGGCTAGTCAAGATTGTATTTTTTGGGTTTTAAATAAACAATAACAAAACTTCATCCGCATGCTATCTACGACGCAGCAAACATGGTAAAATAAGTTTAACGTATGAAATGACAATAATAACTGAAATTTATTACTTTGAAAATGCGAAGTGGTTGTGCATCTTTCCAAGGAGCCAGGATGCAGCATCGTTTCTCTTTAAGAATCCCGGGCATTGCATCAGCAATCGGTTTTCTAAGCAATCTTTATTTTTCCTTTGTAAAAATGTATGGGAAAAATCGTGCTACTCTAGAACAAAAGTGGTGCACAACTCTTCAGATATTCCGCATATTCCGGATGATCCAGTCGAAATAAAAAAATTGTGACTACAGTGAATTCGTTCTCACATTGCATGTAAATTTGTTTGAAAATAAACACTTAGATTTATCCACCTATCGTGAGATCTGACCATTTCAACACTTTCCTGGGAGTACTAGGAATAAAAACCCGGATGTGGTCATTATGGTCCTGGAAACTTGATATCATCACCATTGAACTTATTTTTGAGTTCTCAAGTTATTTGATGTGTCACACGATGGGTTTCGATCCAAAACTGAATGTGGCCACTTTCCCGGGAGAAGCCGGAACATCAACATGGATGAGGCCAATGTAGTTCTGGACTTTTGATATCATTACCATTGGACTTATTTTTGAATTCGCATGAAATTTGAGGTGCCGCATGATGGGTTTTGATCTTAGGCCGAAATTCGCCGCTGCTCCGGGGGAATTTCCGGAATCAGTGAACCGATTCAAATAATTTAAAAGCAAAGTATAGAACTATAGTACCTTTCATTTGGTGGTTGTTTCATTCAAATCGGTTCAGTAGTTGCTTGAGAAACTGAGTAAGAAGTTTCGTTACACACATATACTACCTACACAAAAACACACACATACATACACACACAGTCATTCAGTGCATCGAGCTGAGTTCGTTGTATATCACACTCGGTTCTCCAGTCTTTGGATCAAAAGTAAGAAAAGTAAGACCGTGGTAATCTAGTATGAGATTTATGTATTTACCAATTTCAAGAGGGTTCTCAGACATTCCAGGACTCTGGCCTCCCAGAACCGTAGTTGCGCAAGTTTGCGAAAGATGAAACTCACATTTTCGGAAAGCTGGTAAAAAATCTTCAAAATAAGCCTATTGTGGTGTATGTGCGCATGTGTGCTCAAATTTGAAAACTTAGTTGAAGTTTTTTTTCGATTCTCCATACATTTTATATGGGAGTAAAAAATCACGACCATGTAGAACCCATACTTTGAAAAATTTTAGAGAGCCCAATGTTCAACCAATCTTCATAAAATTTTGGAAACAGAAATTTCAAATAGTGTACAAAATTAGAAAAATAAATTTATTGTAAAATGAGGAAGCTGATTTTCCGACTTTTTTCCGTCTTGGAATCACTGTCCGGTGGTTCAAACCTTTTTTTTAAACTCATAACCTCACTAGTCTTCAGTGTTTCACTCCCTTCAAGTATATATGTTGAATTTTATAGATTTCACCACGCTGAATTCAAATATGGGCTCAGAAATGCTGTAACACGTCCAGTTTTGAGAAAAATGTGATTAAAATTCAAAAAAACACGTATTTCCGTAGTAATATGATCTACCTCATCAACAACCAGAATATTGGCTCTGCCCTTTGCAAGTTGGACTTGGATTTTATGGAATGGACCTCCCCTAATCCATTCGTGAACACAGATTTTTCGTAACACGTAAGATTGATGAAATAAACCGGGTTTTCATTCACAAAATTACGAATTTTCATGAAAATCAAGATTTTCTATTTTGAAAACATGAATTTTCGTTCCGCCCTTTGAATGTTGGGTTTGGATTTTATGAAATAAACCTCCCTGAATCCATTCGTTATCACAGATTTTTCGTAACACGTAAGATTAATGAAATAAACTGGGATTTCATTCACAAAATTACGAATTTTCATAAAAATCAAGATTTCCTATTTTGAAAACATGAATTTCAGCTCCGCCCTTTGAATGTTGGGTTTGGATTTTATGAAATTAACCTCCTTGAATCCATTCGTGAACACAGATTTTTCGTAACACGTAAGATTAATGAAATAAACCGGGATTTCATTCACAAAATTACGAATTTTCATAAAAATCAAGATTTTCTATTTTGAAAACATGAATTTCAGCTCCGCCCTTTGAATGCTGGGCTTGGATTTTATGAAATGGACCTCCCTGAATCCATTCGTGAACACAGATTTTTCGTAACACGTAAGATTGATGAAATAAACCGGGTTTTCATTCACAAAATTACGAATTTTCATGAAAATCAAGATTTCCTATTTTGAAAACATGAATTTTCGTTCCGCCCTTTGAATGTTGGGTTTGGATTTTATGAAATAAACCTCCTTGAATCCATTCGTTATCACAGATTTTTCGTAACACGTAAGATTAATGAAATAAACTGGGATTTCATTCACAAAAATACGAATTTTCATAAAAATCAAGATTTCCTATTTTGAAAACATAAATTTCAGCTCCGCCCTTTGAATGTTGGGTTTGTATTTTATGAAATTAACCTCCTTGAATCCATTCGTGAACACAGATTTTTCGTAACACGTAAGATTAATGAAATAAACCGGGATTTCATTCACAAAATTACGAATTTTCATAAAAATCAAGATTTTCTATTTTGAAAACATAAATTTCAGCTCTGCCCTTTGAATGTAGGGCTTGGATTTTATGGAATGGACCTCCCAGAATCCATTCGTGAACACAGATTTTTCAGTCAGTCAGTCAGTCAGTCAGTCAGTCAGTCAGTCAGTCAGTCAGTCAGTCAGTCAGTCAGTCAGTCAGTCAGTCAGTCAGTCAGTCAGTCAGTCAGTCAGTCAGTCAGTCAGTCAGTCAGTCAGTCAGTCAGTCAGTCAGTCAGTCAGTCAGTCAGTCAGTCAGTCAGTCAGTCAGTCAGTCAGTCAGTCAGTCAGTCAGTCAGTCAGTCAGTCAGTCAGTCAGTCAGTCAGTCAGTCAGTCAGTCATTTAGTTGAAATTTTCTCTATATTTTTCAACTTAAAATCACTTTGTTTTCTTTTTCCTTTTATAGTTCTCCAAAGGTGTTTGCCTCTGTAGCATCCAGCAATAGTCCGCTTGCATCGCTGGGCTCCATTTGCCAGCAAAGTTCTTTTCAGTCTGTGCGATATCTTGATGAAATCGTTCTCCATGTTCATCTGAGACGGCTCCCATATTCTCTGGGAAGAAGTCAAGATGAGAATGCAAAAAGTGCAATTTAAGTGACATATTACATCCCAGTGCAGCATACGAATCAACCAGCTCTTGAACGATGTGTACATAATCCGGAGACTTTTCATTTCCCAAGAAGTGACCACAAACCTTTTGGAACGCATTCCATGCTCGTAACTCTGTCGCGTTAAGAGTTTGCTGAAAATTGTCGTCTTTAAGGAGTTTCCTAATTTGAGGGCCAACAAATACTCCTTCTTTTACCTTGGCTTCGCTCAATCTCGGAAACTTTTTCCTCAAAAAACAATATGGTTCTCCTTGAATATCCAGCTTTTTGACAAAATTTTTGATCAACCCAAGCTTAATATGTAGCGGAGGTAGTAAAATTTTGTCCCTGTCGACAAGAGGCAGATTTGACACATTTTTCTTCCCAGGTACCATCTCGGTACGTGCTGGCCAATGCTGCTGGTGGTAATGTTTATCCCTCGCACGACTGTCCCATTCGCAGAGGAAACAACAATGCTTTGTGTAGCCTCATTGAAGCCCAGTGAGCAATGCCACTACAATAAGGTCTGCACAGAGATTCCACTGGTGTTCCGAATATTTGATCTTTTCCAAAAGTGTTTTTATGTTCTCATAAGTTTCCTTCATGTAAGCTGCAAATGCAACTGGCACTGAAAAATACTTATTTCCATTGTGCAGTAACACTGCCTTCAAGCTTTTGCTTGAAGCTTCGATGAAGAGCCTCCAGTCAGTTGCGTGATACTCTAACTGTAGCTCTTCCATTAAACCTTCGATGTTGTTGAAAAAGACAAGATCACCGTCCATCGAAAAATATTTAATGTTATCTGAATGTCTCTTCCTATAAGATGACACCTTTACATCTTTTTCCAGGACATTCCACTGCTTTAGCCTTGAAGCTAGCAGCTGCGCTTTGGTCTTGGGTAGCTCCAAATCTCGAATCAAATCGTTCAGCTCCTCTTGGGTTATAACATGCGGTTCTTCAGACTCCGAAGGTAAAAAATCTGGATCATCCTGAAAGCTTTTCTCAGATTCGCCTGGTTCCGAATTCAACTCATCAGCATATCCAGCAATATTTGGAGATATTGAAACTGGCATTGCTTCGGAGTGCAATGTTGGCCTTGATGGGTATTCGATTTTATGCTTCAAAGCTTTGGAAAATCCATGATTTTTTGTCAAACAAAAGTAACAATCGCTCATGTGATTAGTTGGATTAGTCCACACCATCGGTTTGGCAAAAGGTAAGCCTTTGTGCGTACCTTTCATCCAACCAAGCAATGTTCGGTAGCATGAGCAACAGGAGTATGTTGGAACCCATGGTAACTCACGATTTGGAAGCTCCTTGTCAAAATACAGCTGACAACAAAGGTGTAAACCCCTTTCTCTGTTCCTTCAATATCACGTCTCCACAAATGCAACAATTTTTTTGCGGATCGTTCAGACAAATTCACGACACTTTTACAAAAATAAAAAAAACGCGTCCGTAACTCTCAAATAGCTAGCTTTGAATGAATAAAAAATGATTGTCCAAGGCTGAAGAGAGTCAACATGAGCATTAATTGACGCCATAGCAAGACAGCAATAATGACACAAATTTTGTGCCGCAAATACGCCAATAGACCTTTTCGACATTTAATCGCCTTTCTTTGTCTAACATGCGGGGATTAATGCACGGTTTGGTTTCCCACAACTTCGTTGACTTCTCACTCGCACTGCTTCGATTCAAATCTTGCAGTAGTGTGCGCAAATTAAACGTCAAAAAGTTCTATAAAATGCCGCATTTAGCTACGTGCTTGAGGATTTTTGCTTTCTTTTTTAACATATCTTTTCCTTATTCTCTCGAGCAATAGTGACTAACACAGAGTCTTTTGTCTCTGTCTATTCTTTTGTTTTTTGAGTGTTTTAATGCTGTCTTGCTCACTCCTATCCTAACTTAAAAATACGGCACTGCTGAATAGAGTATTTAATGAGGCGTTTCTGAAGGACTCTGTGCAGCTGACTTTTGAATTAATGAATGAACTTTGAAGGTCTTCAGTTCCCAAACTGCTGTAAGAAGCAACATCAATATACTAAATATACTCAAAGAGGCACAGCTAAAGGGACCGTTCATAAATTACGTTATGCTTTGAGAGGGAGGTGGGGGGGATTAAAAAGCGACGATGCATACAAAAATTTTCAAAAATCCATACAAAAAATGTGATAAAGAAAGGAGAGGGTTAAAAATCTGTATTTTTGAGCGACGTATTTAATGGACGGGTCTTGATTTTCATGAAAACTCGTAATTTTGTGAATGTAAACCCGGTTTTTACATCAACCTTACGCGTTGCGAAAAATCCGTGTTGGCGAATGAATTCAGGGAGGTCCATTTCATAAAATCCAAGCCAAACATTCAAAGGGTGGAGCTGAAATTCATGTTTTCAAAATAGAAAATCTTGATTTTCATGAAAATGCGTAATTTTGTGAATGAAAACCCGGTTTATTTCATCAATCTCACGTGTTGCGAAAAATCTGTGATAACGAATGGATTCAGGGAGGTTTATTTCATAAAATCCAAACCCAACATTCAAAGGGCGGAGCTGAAATTCATGTTTTCAAAATAGAAAATCTTGATTTTTATGAAAATTCGTAATTTTGTGAATGAAATCCCGGTTTATTTCATTGATCTTAAGTGTTACGAAAAGTCTGTGATAACGAATGGATTCAGGGAGGTTAATTTCATAAAATCCAAACCCAACATTCAAAGGGCGGAGCTGAAATTCATGTTTTCAAAATAGGAAATCTTGATTTTCATGAAAATTCGTATTTTGTGACTAAAAACCCGGTTTATTTCCTCGATCTTCCGTGTTACGAAAAATCTGTGTTCACGAATGGATTCAGGGAGGCTTATTTCATAAAATCCAAACCCAACATTCAGAGGGCGGAGCGAAAATTCATGTTTTCAAAATAGGAAATCTTGATTTTCATGAAAATTCGTAATTTTGTGAATGAAAACCCGGTTTATTTCATAAATCTTACGTGTTGCGAAAAATCTGTGTTCACGAATGGATTCAAGGAGGTCCATTTCATAAAATCCAAACCCAACATTCAAAGGGCGGAGCTGAAATTCATGTTTTCAAAATAGAAAATCTTGATTTTTATGAAAATTCGTTATTTTGTGAATGAAATCCCGGTTTATTTCATTAATCTTACGTATTACGAAAAATCAGTGATAACGAATGAATTCAAGGAGGTTTATTTCATAAAATCCAAACCCATCATTCAAAGGGCGGGACGAAAATTCATGTTTTCAAAATAGGAAATCTTGATTTTCATGAAAATTCGTAATTTTGTGACTGAAAACCCGGTTTATTTCATCAATCTTCCGTGTTGCGAAAAATCTGTGTTCACGAATGGACTCAGGGAGGTTTATTTCATAAAATCCAAACCCAACATTCAAAGGGCGGAGCGAAAATTCATGTTTTCAAAATAGGAAATCTTGATTTTCATGAAAATTCGTAATTTTGTGAATGAAAACCCGGTTTATTTCATCAATCTTCCGTGTTGCGAAAAATCTGTGTTCACGAATGGATTCAGGGAGGTTCATTTCATAAAATCCAAGCCCTACATTCAAAGGGCGGAGCTGAAATTCATGTTTTCAAAATAGGAAATCTTGATTTTCATGAAAATGCGTAATTTTGTGAATGAAAACCCGGTTTATTTCATCAATCTCACGTGTTACGAAAAATCTGTGATAACGAATGGATTCAGGGAGGTTTATTTCATAAAATCCAAACCCAACATTCAAAGGGCGGAACAAAAATTCATGTTTTCAAAATAGGAAATCTTGATTTTCATGAAAATTCGTAATTTTGTGACTGAAAACCCGGTTTATTTCATCAATCTTAAGTGTTGCGAACAATCTGTGTTCACGAATGGATTCAGGGAGGTCCATTTCATAAAATCCAAGCCCTACATTCAAAGGGCGGAGCTGAAATTCATGTTTTCAAAATAGAAAATCTTGATTTTCATGAAAATTCGTAATTTTGTGAATGAAAACCCGGTTTATTTCATCAATCTTACGTGTTACGAAAAATCTGTGTTCATGAATGGATTCAGGGAGGCCATTCCATAAAATCCAAGCCCAGCATTCAAAGGGTGGAGCTGAAATTCATGTTTTCAAAATAGAAGATCTTGATTTCTATGAAAATTCGTTATTTTGTGAATGAAATCCCGGTTTATTTCATTAATCTTACGTGTTACGAAAAATCTTTGCTAACGAATGGATTCAGGGAGGTTTATTTCATAAAATCCAAACCCAACATTCAAAAGGCGGAACGAAAATTCATGTTTTCAAAATAGGAAATCTTGATTTTCATGAAAATTCGTAATTTTGTGACTGAAAACCCGGTTTATTTCATCAATCTTACGTGTTACGAAAAATCTGTGTTCACGAATGGATTCAGGGAGGTTAATTTCATAAAATCCAAACCCAACATTCAAAAGGCGGAGCGAAAATTCATGTTTTCAAAATAGGAAATCTTGATTTTCATGAAAATTCGTAATTTTGTGAATGAAAACCCGATTTATCTCATCAATCTTACGTGTTGCGAAAAATCTGTGTTCACGAATGGATTAGGGGAGGTTTATTTCATAAAATCTAAGCCCAACTTGCAAAGGTCAGAGCCAAAATTCTGGTTGTTGCTTAGGTAGATCATATTACTAAGGAAGTACGTGTTTTTGTGAGTTTAAATCACATTTTTCTCAAAAACTGGACGTGTAACAGCATTTCTGAGCGCATATTTGGATTCAGCGTAGCAAAATCTATACAATCCAACCAGAAATGCCGACGGGAGCGAAAAAAGTTCCGATTTTGCCGACTAGTGTTATTAACCTTTAGACCGATTTTATCAATCAATCACGTAAATGAAAGGTAATTAAATATCCTTGTTGGAAAATATATGGAAATACAACTAAATTGATATTTTTATTTAAAAAAAAAAAACATGTATTATATTAGATTTCCATGGTTTTCATGGTCTAGGAATCAAAACACCCCTCATTGATATATTTTTTCTTGAAAGTTTAGACTTCTTACAAAACATATCAAAATTTTACTTTTTAGTTATTAGGCTATTATTTTCAAATCTGTTGTCTTAAGTTTTTGCTGACTATCCTGTCCACGTGTTTGCATTATTCAAAGTAGCTTACTAACTGTGCGTTTCCATCAACCAAATATGATTTTTATAAGTACATTTAGCTTTTTGATAGCTAAGGAATGTTCTATTACCCACGTGTTCTCATATTCGGGATTTTTAGTAACCTCTGTGGTTACTTGACCCTACATTTTTTTAAAATTTAAATGGAGCATGTGTTCTGGCCAATTATCTCCCCCTCTCCCCCTCATGATTCTAAAAAGTGGTTAATGGACGGTCCGCAATAATAATGCTTAATTTATTTATCTCTCAATTCAATTACTCCACTCCCTTTGTGACTGCGAAACTATACCTAACCTGGAGTTGAAGAATTATATATACTGTTGAACGCGTTCTGCGATTGCAGCATGGCCTCAAACGATATCTGCGAATTTGGTTTTGCAGAATTATACCTAGAGTGGTATGGATTCTTATGGATACGATTTAAAAACGTATCTTAAACGAAATATATGAAGGAATACATCTGTTGTGAACATGAGTTGTTAATGTTAAACTCTGGGTCTGCAAATCCCAAATAAGAGAACACGAAGTTTATACTTCTCTTAGCTCTCAAAACAGTTTAATGAACTTATAAAAAATACTTTAGATATATGGGGACGCGTGGTTGGCAAATTACTTCGAATAATGAAAACGCGTGGTAGGATAGTCAGCAAAAACCAAAGACATATCATTTTTGAGAAAAAAAAATCGCCAATTTAAACTATTTTATGTGAAAAGTCTAAACTTTAAAAAAATATACATATAAATAAAGGGTGTTATTGGTCCCGAGACCATAACCATTCATTGGCGTATTTGATTGATAAAATCGACAAATTGATTTGAAAGTTATGATTTTTCGATAAATATTTTAAAAAGAAGTCAATTTTTCACCCTAACGCAGAAATGGTCACCCTAAAAACAACGGTTCTAACGTTTGTCAATAAGACGGACTTTTTTTTATTTCAAGAGAATACATTTTTAGTAACGTTCTTCTGCAGCATCGTTTGTATACCTCTTCTTCTTCTTTTTCTTCTTGTTCTTGTATAGCTTAATAGTAAGCGTTTTGATTGCTCTCAACTTAGTATTCTAATTGCACTCCTACTTTTTTTTTTTAATGAGAGATTCCAAATACATGGATCTGTACATCGCAAATAGGGAAGTATATCTGCCACAAAAAGCGCATGGTATTTAAAACCGTAATATAAATCAATAATAAAATGATCCAAACAAAGTGACGAATCGATTCACAAGCAGAGCATCCGTACATACCAGCTCGATTATCCCAACTTTTTGCTTTCAGACTACAATTTCAGTTGAAAAAAAAATACGGCTATCTGTATCTATCTGTACGGCAATACAACCACAAAAGATCAGCTAAACTGGCTCGGTTCTCGAGAACAAATAGTTATTCCCCTAGCGCATGGCTCTGTAAAAAAGGAAAAAATAAAAATCCCCATACAAAAAACTGTGTTTCATTATTATTTTTTCCGCAATCACGGCAATAGCAAGTTAGTTGCCAACTTGCTTAGGTACTTTTCCCTCGCCTGTCCAGGAATTGAAAAAAATGTCTATTGTTATAATCGTTTCGCTTAAAAATGACAGCAGGGAAATAACCGGCATGGCATGGTTGGCTTCAACCAACTAATCAATGGAAACGATTGTTGATTTTCCACTTGTCAGGGTTTTCTCTGTTCGACCTCATAGCTACCGATAAACTTGACCAATTTCAGAAAGGGTAAAACAAGCCAATTTAAACAACTTATTTCGAACCAGTCCATTCAAGCTGTACATCAGTTACATATCCTAATTATTGAGCCATTAAGCGATTAGGCGATTGTGTTCGTTAGCTTCAGGATTACACCACCTAGAACCAGTTCATAAAATCGATATTCAAAGGTGAAACTCAATATTGGAAAACATATCCCTAACCGTATCCTCGCGCTCTTGTAAGCACACTCAGACCGGTAGATAGGAGAGATACATTAGCGTCAGCCAAGTGAAATAGGAGAATGTGGAAGCAATTGGTGACATCACATTTCAAAATGAGGTAAACGGAAAAGGTACTTATACCGATTCAATTACCGGCAATTTTTCATGGCAAAGTAAAGTGTGTGTAAACCGTGACAAACGTTCTCTAGTTACTTTTTGATGCGTACACATGCATCATACGAACGAAGAATGGGCATGGCAAATGGAAATTCTACTGTCAGGCAAACTCACGTAGAACGGTGATAATCGCATTATAATCAACATGATATTCACATCTTTGGGTTTGAATAAACGGTCTTTACTCACAAGTCAGCTACGCGGATTTTTGTCAGCTACGCATACATCAATCAATCAATCAAGCTAAGTAACAGCACCTTCAATAGATGTGACAAATTTCGGTCTATTGATATTGTTGCTCAAAATATCATCCAATAAAGTCAAAAATGGCTGTTGAATTAAAAAGAACTCTATATAATCTTTATTTTGATATTAATGAGTACAAGAAGATCCTTATCTCGGTTGTGAATTGCGCCCGTTAATTCCCACCAGCAGTTTTAACAGTTTTGTATAAGACTTTGGTGGCTAACATAGGATTGCAGGAAAACTTGTTCCTTATGTTTTTTAGTTTTTTTTGTCGCCACTCGAATAAAGTCTATATTAATGCATACGTAAAAACTACTAGCACTAACAGAAAAGTAAAAAAAAAACTGTCGACACTATAAAATCTACAATTAATTATAGGTTTCAGTTCATTTTGACCATAATCAGCACGTCTCAATAACTGGTAATGACATAAATATAGGTTTGAGCAAGGATACTAGGTGAGTCAATACTACCGATTAATACATTTTGCACGAACAACACTCTCTCAATCTTCTAGACAACATATCCATGCCATATAGTAAATAGGATACGGAAGCAGACTGGGTGGGATCACGCCATGGAAAAAAAATTCCAGCGCATAACGAACAAGGGGTCCTTCTTTAGCTCAGTCAGTAAAGGCGCGGCTATAAAGCAACACCATGATGGAGGTGGCTGGGTTCGATTCCCGGTCTGGTCTAGGAATTTTTCATTAAGGAAAACCTCAAGACTTGGTTAGGTACTACTCATCAACCTCACTTTTGAGTGAAACTGGGTAAAATTTCTGAAGGAAATTCTCAGCGCTTGGTAAATGATACCTTCCGTGTTCACATTTCACATTACGTTTCACACCAATTCAAATTATTTTCGACTGACGTCATATCGCATATTTAATATAAATCGGCATAATCTTGTTGAAAATACTATCATGTTTTGGCTAGTGAAACATGCTCCCTTTCTCCATTAGTAGCGCTGAATATATAGTACGGTAGTAGCTTTCGGGTTTCGCTGCGCACAAAGTGGACTCGCTGAACCCTGCAATAGGCTTATTACACCGCGCATTTGTTCAAACTGCCCTGGAGCCGTGAGGTTTTAACCTTTCTAACTGCCCTTCATTCAGTTCCGATGCCACGGAGCTGTTGCGTAAGCACTTGAACCTTAGCGCACCCAAAGTATTGCGGGACAGGTAAATCTAATTAAAGCAAGACTAAAAACAACACTCCCGTAGAAAAATCGATACGAAGCGAAACAAACCGTCAAACATGTCAGATATTTTGTTCCACTTAAAAGCAACGAAACCGATCCCGAATAAATACGCTGACCTCATGCCATTGGCTGCCTAAGCTATGCACATGAAAACATTGTGCAATCAAAGGTAAGTACTTTGTAAGGATAGTCGCTTTGCTCGCCTATACAGTTGAACGTTATAACAAAACATAGCGTGCTCAATCACTAAAATTAAAAATAAATGAGCGTCGAGCGGGTGACTTAGAGAGCAGCACAACATTCTCCAGGTGCGAGCTTCGGAAGCATTTAGTTAGAGTTGTATTTTACCGGTGAAATGCTTTCTACTTTGGATTGTTACACCTTACAACTATAATCCCTAAGGTGCACTGTGTGTAATGAAGTAGAACCAACAGAAAGTGTGTTGGACATTTTGTTGGCTTCAGAGATTAGCTAAAGACTGTCATAAATGTCATGCATTATGGGATGAGACGGGTTTGCTTTCACAAAAATTGAACCTCTAATATAAACATGAACAAAATTATCTATTCTGTAGCTATTGAAAAAATCAATTGACTTGTTTGGACAATGAAGTTGTAACATGTTACCAACATCATACAAATAGTATCGACAACAAAATCGATAATAAAACCATTCAAAATGTTATGACGCTGTAGTTCAAGCTTGCGGTGACTTTTTCAGATCATACTTATTGTTGGCTACGGTCGTATCCATCATTCGTTCAAACGACTTGATTCAAACGAATTCGAAAGAGGCATTCTTGTTTTCCTCAAGCCCGATCGATTTCGTTCAAACATAAATAATGTTGATGTTGTCTGCACTTTGAGGTTTCTGGAAAATTCTAATCATACGACACACACCCTACTCAGTGACTGAGTAGAATTGTATTTCTTTCTCTTTTTCTCACACGGAAATGTTACTCAATAATATAAAGGTTCGTGAACGCAAATGTTTAGCTGATTTAACCAGAACCGAGACCAGAACTTGGATTTCGCAAAGTGATTGATACTTATTAGGGGGTTCAATAAGTTCGTATGCAGTTTTCATCGTTGTGTAGGTGCGCACCATGTGCATTCTGTGTATTGGTATTGGTGTCAGCCTCATATATAGGCTAACCGACCCGCACGGTGTCGACTTGCTATCATTTGTTGTTTGTTTACCGCGCACGATGAAGGAGTACCGTTGTTAAAGTTGTTAGCGAGAAGTGAGCGACCCGGCGACATATTCCAGCGGTTGAAATCCCAAGGGGTGAAGCGGAATTTCATCTATACCACCATCCATCGGTACCGGGAGACGGGCTCGGCCAAAGACCGTGTGAGATCCGGGCGACCACGTTTGGCGAGGACACCAGCAGCCATCAAGGTGGTGAGGGAGCGGGTTCGTCGAAAAATGAACCGCTCGATCTGGAATACCGCTGCTGACCTGGATGTGTCGATCGGGACTGCCCACACCCTCATGACAAAAGACCTGGGATACAAGCGGTACAAGAAACGCAAGGTTCACGGGGTAACAGAGTCTACAACAAAAAAGAGGCTGGACATAGCCAAACTGCTACTTTTGCGGCACGCAGGTCAGGAGTTCGTGTTTTCTGATGAGAAACTCTTTGTCTTGCAACAATCGCACAGTGTCCAAAATGATCAGCTGTGGGCGCCGACGTTGGCCAGCACCCTCCCGTCCCACATAAACATCTCGCGGTTCCAAAGCGCCACGTTGGTGGAGCCGTATCCAGACGTGGGAAGCTCCCACTGGTGTTTATCGGGAAAAACATGTAAATCAACGCCGCATACTATAAGACCGAGGTTCTGGAGAAGATAGTGGCCCCGGCACTTCGGGACCTCTACGGGAAGGAACGTCGCACCGGCCCACACGGCGAATATCGTCCAAGCGTGGCCCAAAATCAACAATTTTGGTTTTCGCTGGGCTTCAAGTGGACTCACTGAACCCTGCTTATTACACCGCGCATTTGTTCAAACTGCCCTGAAGCCGTGAGGTTTTAACCTTTCTAACTGCCCTTCATTCAGTTCCGATGCCACGGAACTGTTGCGTAAGCACTCGAACCTTAGCGTGCCCAAAGTATTGCGGGACAGGTTAATCTAATTAAAGCAGGATATCAAACCACACTCCCGTAAAGAAATCGATATTGAGAGATTACTGATTGCACCGCTGGATATAACCTGTCAAGCAGAAGACTTTCGAGAACTTTGGCTAAGAAGTTCAGGAGCAGTTTTATACTTTTCTGGAAACATTTTATCACTACACTGGAAGCATTCAAAGATATTTTCAAAATAACTCAAACATAACATTTCTAGACGCATTCCTGCGCTATTAGCGTTCGAGTGTCTTCGTGGAAATTATTGCGTGAAGAAACATATTAGTTGCGTTTTATGGTGACATGTAATGTCTTCAACGAATTATTTCGCATCGTAGCTTGCTAATTTTACTCGTTTATTAATAACGCATTTAAGATGATGAATTTCAAAATATGGTGTGTGAAGAGCAAGTTTTTTCTTATTTGACAAATAATAGTATATTATAAATACTCTTGCTAGATACAACTTAGGCTAATATTATTCATGGATTTGGTAGTATCATAGTATGGATTTTAGATTTTCAAAACACACTTCTAGACAAAGTTGCCGAAAAAACAAGAACGCGGAAGAAACATTTATCTTACAACATATATTGGGGTTCAGTTTCTGAAATGTGTTTTCGGTCATAGTCATACTCAATGAGTCGCCACAAGTTCCCCGTGGTTTTTATTATTTCTGATTTTGCAAGAGACGATTACATAGTTCTCAACTCGAAGTTGTAGAGACTTAATATTGAACAAAGAGAAAACTTGAACTTTCTGGGGACATCTCCTCGACCTCTTGTCTGATAAGAATTTTTGCTAAGAAAGCTGACCAAAAACCATCTTTACAAATGTTTTGTCGTCCATGGGTAAGCATCGTTAGTATTCCGTTAAAATATAGCTATGCAACTTCTGAGCGCACGATTTGGCTACTAGGGGCCTTACAGATTTTCAGATTTGTATGTAAAAAATCATATAACGAGGGGAAGGTGGTTAAAAAATCTGGAGTAACGGCTAACGTAATAAGTGCACCAGCTCCAAGGCTCTGCATCGGTGTCTGATTTGACACATTACCTGCATGAGAAAATAGATTCTCTGGTTGCAGACGAATCCTCCGAACGGTAAATTGACTGGCATTGTATTTTTTGGATATATTATTTGCTTGCGCTCGTATCTTAGAAAAAGGTTTCGTATATAAAACAATTGTTTCGCATACATTAAAATTATTTAAAGCGATTGGCTTATCGCAAAATGATATTACTCATTACGCATTACGCATTACGCAATACGCATAACGCATTATTCTCTAATTTACTCAGTTTCTCGAAAGCACAAGATCAAATTTGAAATCAGAAATTGCGATAAGAGCCCTTTCCTACGGTTACCTGTATTTTTTATTTACATTTATGAAATAATAGATTTGCTGTACATAATTTGAGTGTAGAAATATTTCGTATTTTTAAGGTGCCTTTGGGATTCAATTCGAAGATTCCTTCATAAACAGTACAAATCAATTAAACAGCAGAATACAATGAATGGATTCTGAAGTTATTCGATCGTTTTCGTAATATGAACTTAATTTCATTTTCAGGTATTGAGATTTAATTAAACCATTCCAAGTTAGTTTCTATATTAATGAATTCTCACCACGTCAACTGACCCTCTGAGGTGCTAACGATGTGGTCAGCCTGGACATATGAATCTTTAATCATCTTCGAGCATGAATTTCTCAAATGAGCTCATGTCATAATCATGGGTACTCATAAATCATGTAAACTGTGCGTGTATCCTGTGGTCAGAAGTACCAATAGGATCCCTTCTTCACCATCACTCAAGGCATATATTATGAGTGCTTGAAAGCAAAAAAAAAAAGAAAAAAGAAGAACTAAAATAAATTAGTAAATTACTCACAACGAAGTGCGCACCCCATCTAGAGGCATGGACGCAGGAACGTTTGCATTTATTGGGTAAAGCAAGCGAGCATCATTAACATTTCACGCGAATTGACTGACATTCACCCACAGTTGACGCTCGTGTATGCGGTCAGTTTAACGTGGTAAATTGTAGATACAGAAAATGGGGGTGTTTTTATTCATTGGGCATTTCCGGTGGCAGGAAGGAGGACTTTAAGGGTTAACGAGACGGAAATTGGCAGTAATGGCCGGAGTTTAACACGTTGTGGTTTCACCGGCTTGACTTATTGACTGGTCATTCCAGCTAATTTATGTTGTTTTGACTGTTGGAAGAAGGACCGTCCTATTTGCTATACCTCCCACATAGATCTATTATATTCTCCATTCTGACGGAGAATTTTATCCCATTTTGTTTGGATAAAAGTCACAAAAATAGGGTGTACTATGAGCTGTTAATTATTTTTACGCTTGCTTTCGCTTGAAATTAAGCAAGGGGAAATTTTACGTGTTGACGTGTTAAAATTCATTTTTTCTTTCTTACTATTATTTTATTTTCGTCAACAGATAAAAATGTTCATCCCAATGACCTTTCAAAAAATTAAATTACATACGGCACATGCTTTGCACAGGTTCGTGTTTGCCGTAGTTGGTCCTTGAATGCCGGAACACGAAGAACTGTTGTAAACGGAGATTACGTCGCCGAGTGTTGATGGTCAAGAGATACAGTAGAGTGGAACAGTCAACATTTCCTTGAAGCAGATCACCAATGAAACACGCTTTGGCTACCATACGCCTACCTTCCAACAGTTCCAGGTTGATGAGCTTGCACCGACTTTCATAACTTGGCAATCTGCGAGGGTCTTGCCAGCGAAGATGTCGCAAAGCAAAGCGTATAAACCTTCGCTGAATAGCTTTGATCCTCTGGACTGCGTTTTGGTAGAAAAGGGACCAAACGACGGCACAGTATTCCAAGAAAGGGCGAACCAAAGAGCAGTATAATGCCTTCAGACAGTAAACGTCCTTGAAGTTTTTTTGCGAAGCGGAACATAAATCCTAGCTGCGAAGAGGCCTTGGAAACAATATACGAAATGTGAACCTTGAACGACAGTTTGGAGTCGAGCATAACTCCCAGATCCTTGACCGTTGTTTCTCGTTTCAAGCGCGTGCCTCGAAGGATGCAGTCGTGGAGATACATCGCACGTTTTCGGCCGAAGGAGATAGTTGAGCATTTGGATACATTTAAGGACATTTTGTTGATTCTGCATCAGTTATCGAACACTTGCAGGTCCTGCTGAAGAAAGTGGGCGTCTTCCGGACATTTTATAACGTAGTAGAGCTTCAGGTCATCCGCGTAGGATAATTTCAGGCATTTGAGGACCAAGTTCACGTCGTTCATATATAGCAGGAAAAGGAATGGGCCAAGGTGGCTACCTTGAGGAACGCCGGATGTTACCGGAAAGCTAGATGAGGCGTAATCGGCAATCTTCACGGACATAGTTCTACCAGTCAGGTATGAACGGAGCCAGTTCAACAGTTGATCGTGAACCCCCATATTGCCGTATTTAGAAATAGCAATCTGATGGTTCATTTTATCGAAGGTCGCAGAGAGATCTGTGTAAATGACGTCTACTTGATGACCGCGTTCCATTTTGCGCATGATGAACGATGTAAATACGGTTAGATTGGTCGCCGTCGAGCGCGATAGTTGGCGACGGACCGTTTGCATCCCTTCTTGTGTATTGGGAATACAAATGACTCTTTCCAGCATTCAGGAAACTCGCCGGAAGTTACAGACAAATTGAACACCGTAGCCAGGGGCGCAGCAAGCATGTTTAGGCAACGCTTTAGGACAATTGAAGGAATACCGTCAGGATCGCATCCAGTTCTTTGTATGTCTGTCAAGTCTATACTTGCTTAAGTATAGAAGGTAGTTTGTAAATGCTATCAATAATTAGAAGAAATGAAAATGAGAAGAAAATTTCTTGATTGGATTTTATGATATTACATCAAGGGTACCAAAATAAGTTGTTTTAGCTCGAATTCCCTCGAATTAACATCAAATAAGTTAGTTTTGAGTAACGTTCATAAAATATATGACTATTTAGGCTCCTGCTTGAAATATTAAAAACATATTTTTTAATATCACTTTTTGGCGTATTTGAATTTAAAAAAAAATCAGTGGGGTTGTGTATAACACACGACCGGTTGACGTGGACTACGTTAAACCATTTGATTAGTTTCTTTAGTTGCGTAGCGGAACATTGCAACATAGGTACTGTCTCCGGGGATTGGTACATGGTCGTTTCAGAGGATATTCCGTATGTTCGATCGTAACACGCTTCCGAAATTTGCGCATACGGTTGACATCAAATCGATTAGGCATTATTCTCACTTTTAGTTTCTCAAAACTTATTTCTTCCTAGAAGTAAAACTCTTATCCAACGCAAATCGTTAACACAACAAAATAACTATTCATAACAGTACTAATTGGAATGTGCAAAGAATTTTACTACAGAATATCATGTTTGAGAATTAAAACATTGTCCGTTATAGGGAGTTTCTTGATACTTGCAGGTACGCAACATTCTTTCCAATTTTCCAACACCGATTGATGAATATGTTCGCGAAATATATTCATCTTCGATTTGTAAAATTTTTAATACTTGAGTAAATAAAATGACAATCGTAAAAACATCTAGATTAGTGCAAAAATCACAGCTCAAAATTAAATCAGTCAAGAAACGATCGGATTATTAACGACCGGTGTTTAAATGTTTCATGACGGCAGCCATTTGTTAATTGTGCACAATGCTCAAGGTATGCAACGAAGAGAAAACTAAAATTGTTAAAGTCATCACTGTCTGCCGTTTGGAAAGTTGTCAGATAAATTCAAATTAAACAAACTCTCAAAATTGGATTGTTATATTTTGGTTATTTCCAATAGCTTTAAATTGTTAACGGATAATGTTTGATAATTTAATTGATACGCGGGAAAATTTACAACCGATTGAGGTAAACATCTTGAAAACCTATTGAGCATTAATTAAGTTATTAGCGTTTATTTTGTAACGATATCTTGTGACGGTCGCTTATTTTTAGATTTTCAATTGACACTCTACCCTTGCCGTAAGACGTAATTTACGTCAAAAGAAGAGAATTGTACGTAAAGGGTGTTCCGATCAAAATTTGGTCAGACAGTAATGTGTGTGAGTCGATCAAAGTTTTTATTAGTAAGTCAAATTATGTTTCTTTTTCAAGTTCAGATCATACAGAATACAGGGGAAATATTCAGCTGAGCTTCCTTTTTACCGAATGCGAATTGCCGGGTCTTTCGTTTAACACTTGCCATAAGATTTTGTACAGTCTCCTTGTCCACTTTATTCGCCACAGAACGCTAGTTTGCCTTGAACTGTTTCTCGCTCACAACAGCTTTTTGAGTCTTCTAAAGGTTCCACTTGACGATGGCCTAATATTGTTCGATTGGGCGGAGCTCTGGCATGTTGGGAGGGTTCTTGTCCTTGGGCACCACTTGAACGTTGTGGCAAGATGCCAAATCCGGCCAAAATAGAACGGAACAATTGTGTCGCTTCCGAAAAGGCATTAGACGTTTTTGTAGGCACTCGCTCAGATAAATTTCCTGGTTGACGGTTCCGGTCGCAATGTAAACGTTGCTCTTCAAGCCACAGGTACTGATGGCCTGCCACACCAGATATTTTTTTCATGAAATTTGACAGTTTAAAGTGCTTGAAAATATCTGTCCAGGAAGCTGTTTAAAGTCTGCCTTGACGTAAGCTTCATCGTCCTGTACCACGCAATCTAACTTCGTCAGCACCGTCGTGTACAACTTTCGCGATCGTGCTTTGGCCGACGTGTTTTGTTTATCGTCGCGATTTGGAGTCACCACTTTTTGTAAATCGACAGTCCAGCTCATTTTTTAGCTCCATCCACGGTTGAAGGCACCACTCTCAGCTTCTTTGCGACATCTCGGACGGAGAGGTTGGGTTTCCGCTGGAAACAGCGGGCAACTCTTTTTGTCGTCGCTGTGGCCTCCGGCGTTCGATTTCCCCCCGACGTTCACTGAACACTTTTAATACCTTCGTTAGGGTTGATTTAGCCACCTTCAACAAATTTCGCCAACTTGGCGTGAGAGTAGTTTGGATTTTCGCCATGCAACATTTTGATGCGTTGCTTCTCTTCCTTCGACGACATTTTGATAACTGGATTGCTAATCTCAAAATCAAAATAGAGGCATGATGCTACACGCACACATCTTCAAAATGAGGGGTGTGCGAAATTGTTTATTGCACGATGAAAGGAAATGCGTCAAGTTTAAGTCGAACAAATTTTGATCGAAGCACCCTATGCTTAAAAATATTTGCGAAGACGTTCTATTACTAAAATAAACTCCTGAAGCGTTCATAAAAACGCCCGATTTGGTACGATTAGACCAACAGAGTATTGTCAAGTATTTTGTAAAAACAATAAAAAATTTCTGAATCAATGTGACGTACCTAATGGAAGTTCCCTAACAGCGTTTTCTTTTAGCAGGGCTTCTCTAAACTTTGAGGAATTCGTTCAATTATTTAACCGATAATTTACACTTGAAATCTTTACCGATATCGCAAAATGATACAATAACGATTTAGAATTCTCATAACAAAGAACCTATGGAACTTAACGGTCTTTTTAAAAGGCCCTACAAAATTGGCTTCAAACTGTACAGTGGCAGCAATGATTTTCTAGAGAAAAGGGATATCTCCAGAATTGTGCAACGATTATCATGAACAGTGGGAGGCAAGCCCGAAGTCAATCATTATAATGTTCCATTCGTAGCAGTCACTTGTGTATTCACTTCTCTTTGTACAGGTCGGTCGACCGACTACAAAAGCATCTTTTAATCATCGCTAAACCGTCACTTGTCTGTCATCTCCCCCCGAAATCCGCACAATCTCAGAAAATGCAAGTGCTTCGTACTCGCCACTACTTCTCTACCATTTTTACCCCCTTGCCGCAATTTACTCTAACACACACGACCTGGAAGCGCATTTGCTTTGATTAAAAAGCGATAAAACCATCGTTTTCTCTTCAGCTCTCGGAAAAGGCTGGTTGAAAGCGTATTTCTTTACCATTGCAAAGCAAAATGCGTGTGCGAAATTTGAAAAGAACGCCACGCGGGATTCTTTTGATAACCATCTGCCCTTTTAGCTGCTGACTTGTGCTGCTGCTACTCCACTGCTACGAGGCAATACCTATGTTTTTTTTATTCAAAGCACTTCATCTCTTGTATAACTCCCAAAATTTGATTGAATTGGAAATCCATTCATTCGAAAAGGAATAAAAGGCACTTTTTCTTGTGCAGGATTTGATTTATCTGGTTTAACATAACGAGAACCGTTCAACTGTACTCTTTAGGTACAAATTGAGTATAAAATTACCGGCCGACCCTAAAAATGAATAGTAGGTGCATCACACTTTTCTCCACACAGAGAAACCAAACTATCCAAAATTAAGTCATTTTCACTCACCTTGACAGCAAAGTAAAACCAGTCATAATTGAGTTATTTACAAAGTATCCAATTTTGAGTATATCGAAAAGACTCAATGCCGAGTGAAATTAACTGTTTGTTAGAAGCGAATCGACAGTAAAAATAATCTAAAATTGAGTTTTCTTTTTTGAAAATATTATTCGAAAATGTGCTTTAGTGAACTTTCTTAAACTAAATTCATAAAAGAAAATATAAATTCAAATAAAATAAAATGTATTTGATTGCATTCTCGAGTACAATAAAACACTCTTTGTTTGATATTTACGCTGGGGACATTTCAGCGGTAAGGTTGTTTTTTTGCTCGAGGTAATTTTGTGTACCGAGCGAATGTGTTGCGTCAACACCTCGAAGTTGCCATTGGTGGTTTCTTCACACTCATCACACATGGAGCAATGTCTAAAATTTCAAAGTGACAAGAATAAAAATAGGCACTCGAATAAGTAAAGTAATTACACTTACCAGTTAATTTTTTGTAGCTTCCTGAGTCCATAATGTTCTTTAAGTGCTCCATACTAATTATAGGGACCTCGGACGCGTTAAATTTTGCACTGGACACTAGACAATTTAAAACTAAACACTAGAAACGGTACGCAAAAACCAAATTCCCTTCCACCGTCGTTGATTGAATGGCGGTCAAACATTTTCAGCCAAAACAGAGTGACAGCCCAACACTCTGATTCGGATAGTTTCGCGAAAAGCGCCTCTCGCGTGCATTGAAAACTCACTTCTCATAAAATACCTTGCTGTGGGTAAAATTTACTGTTTCAATCGTACTTCAGGGTTGAGTTAAAACTACCTACCAGCGAGAACAAAAGTATATCCAAAATAGTAGCCCTTTCAGAGTACTTAGTTTTGGGTACTTTCACACTTCATTTTGGATAGTTTGGTTTCTCCGTGCAAGGATCAACTCTCTAGGCTACTACGATTACCGTACAATCAATCCATCGGAACTAGCGCGCAGGTGTCAATCACTCAAACCGCAAGCGTATATGTCCTCACCTTCAAATTCATCGTTTTAGCAGCTGTGCAAGCAAGTGGGTGATGTGTTTCACCAAACTGGTATCGATTAATTTTCAAATGAGTTCTGTTATTGTTGTTATAAAGGGTAGTCGCTGCTGTTTCAACGTCGCCACCATAGCGACAACAAAGAGGACGACCAGAATGAATCGACACGCTATTGGTCTGCATCGTTCAATCCGACAGACAGATACCTCGCAGTGGAGCAAAATGCACTTTCTATCAATGGTTATCGATTGAAGCCAACGCAGCCCCATGCAGCCCTATCCCACCTGAATTGCACTGAATTGCATGCATACACAGGTACGTCCCGTGCTCGTCAATATACAATAAAGCACAGAATGGTTCATTATCTCTCTGTATATCCTATCGCTGAACCACATCGGATGCACCTGGGCCACACGCGAAATGAAGATAGAGATATTGCACCGAAGTGTGTTCACATGCACATTGACAGTTAACAAATCACATGTTACATCGCATGTTTACGGTGGCTGAAACAAGATCGTAAAGCTTTTGTTCTGAAATGCAGACGAAACGGAGCTGGTAAGTTGGTAGGGGTGGATTCAAGAGAAAAACGCGCTTCGATGAACAGTGCTAACATCATTTCCCGTAGGCCAACCAACAGCTAGTCGATGTGTGTGGTCGGTCGGTTAGCGCGAACACAGCGACCAGGTATGCATATCATATTGATCCGGTGACAATTACATTTTCCTCTCCCTCAACAGGGGAAGCTCGTTAACTCGCTGTTTAATCGATGTCGCAACTTCATTGAAGCCCGGTAGCGATTTTGCAATGGACTAGTGAGCACTGTTTAATGGATATTGGCCAGCATTAAAATAACAAAGCAGGCGACGACGCATCATTGCGTGTCGAGTCCTTTGGTGTTCACATAATGTCCTCCGGCGCTTATGTCCCAGCAGTCCTGGTAAAATACACTAAGCGTGTTGGCGATATAAGGAAGCCTCTGAAGCACCATAGTGACAGACAATATGTTGATGATGGTGGAGGTGATGATGATGATGATAGACGACGTGATAATGACAAAATGAGTAACGTCTATGAAAGAGTGTTTTAAATCGATCACAATTAGCGATAAAATACGCCCTACTCGGCAGTTCAACTGATGCCTAAGGATAAATTCACTCAAATGATTGATATCAATATAAATTCAATACGATCTGTTGATAAACTTTCCATGATAAATGTTCTAACTTGATAACGCAATTATCACAAATTTCATGTATGATATCGGCAAACCAATTGTTAACACGGATTTAACTTTTTCCAATATGCAAATGGTAATTTCAGAAAGGCTGGAATTCTCTTCATTGTAAAAAAAATGAGAGAAACTAAACTTTTACCGTATTCTGATGTTGCATTACAAATTAGTCAAAGTGTTATTTGACGATCGTCTGAAACTAGCATGAATGCTAGCAGTTCACATCTCCTCGCTTCGTACTCAAAGCACTTTCTTCGTACTGTAAAATTCAGCCAAAGGAGAGACTGAAACGAATAATACAAAATTATCGCAACAGAGCCTACTTCGATATCAGCAGTACTCGAAAAAATAACAAATTCTTATAACTCATGCCTAAGTCGATGCGTTCATGAGTTTTTCCATGTCGAATTCATTGACGCAAAAAACAGCCGATAAGTTTTCTCGTTCACAAATTATTATATATTAAAAATTATTGGCCTGCATTAGGATGCATTAACTTGTCGGTTGAGCGGTTGTTAACAGGGCTGGCAAATGTCATTTTCAATGAAAAATGACCAACGAGTTTTACCGAATTACGTCTGAAAATCTCATCGGGCGAGAAAACGATAACGAAAATTTTCTTCTAAATCTCATCGATGTTTTCGTCATGACAGCGCGTGACAGTGTTTTGGTCGTCGCTGTTACAAGCAAATTTATTGATGTAATTGTAAGTTTCATCACAAAACTTCAAATACAATTTCCACTGTATCGAGCACATATTATTGGTTGGCTAGTTTCAAGTATATTAATTAGATATTTGTGAAACAAAATCGTATGAGAAAAAATCTCATGACTGCATGATGGTGTAAGATTGACAAGAAAGCTCATGATAGTTCATTTCTTCTCGTAACAGTGAGATGGCCTGTTTTTTCGTCGTCACATGATGGCCGTGAGATTTACCAGCTCTGGTTGTCAACAGTTTTAAGACGAAATAGTTTTTTGGCGTTATGAGTAAGAGTGCGAAAAGCAAAGAGGTACAAACACGGCAAATCAACCCACGCTGGGAACATAAGAAAGGTGAGAAACGCGTTCCATAGCGCAAGTTGGGAGGCTATCGCTCCAATGCCTCCGGGTTCCTGTACAGGATTCAGAGAAACTACTTCCAGAATCGTGTACTGTTTTACAACACAGAAGCTGGCCATGAAAGTGTCCAAATCAACGCAGGAGTTCCGCAAAGTTCGATACTGGGTTCGGTGCTTTGGAACATACTATACTCTGCTGCTGTTGTCAACGAAGCTGTTGAAATCCTAACTAACACGCTCACTGGACGATTTCGTCCCCAAACCTCGCCCCATTAAAAACACCCTCTGCTCAAATCAAAGCCTTAGAACTTTGAAACGTATACGATCCAGGGCTCTTCGACATTACTCTGAGGACCGGAACCTGATTACCAAGCGAGAGTTTCAGACAGCCAGCAACAGATAGAAGAACTACATACTTAGAATTATATGCCGAGTCTCGGCTTTCTGAAACCGAGATCCGCACAGCCGACCTCTCGGTTTCGATCTCGGCTTTTTTATGTTAACCGATAATCTCGGTTTGGGCTAAACTGAAAACTCATATAGTTAGCTGGGAATCTCGGCATAAGAAAACTGACCTATCGGTTAAAATTAAAAACAAACAGAAATCAGGTTAACCCAGATTTCGGTTTAATTGTGTGTAAATATTCGAAATTTTGAATTAGAGTTTCATCGAAATATTGAATATCTCATGCCTATAGGCAATACCCTGCAAAGATGGTGTTTGCGTCAAATCCAAATGAACCGGGGAATCGACGTAGAATTGTTGACGAGGTTTTACCAGTTCTAATTGATGAAGTGTCGATAAATGTATGTTTTTTCACCGTTCCTGACACAACATACAAGTTACTCCACTTGCGAATGAAAACAATATGGCGCCTGGCGGTTGACAGATAAAAAGCCGAACCTCGGCTTACAACACGGTTGAAGGTCGGTTGAAGTTTGGTTAACGTTTGTGCTCGGCTCCTAGTGTTGCCGAGAATCGGTTTAATAATGAAGTTACCTGATGTTTCAGTTTTAAGTGATGCTGAGACTCGGCATCGTTCGATTTTTTGCCGAGTTATCAGTGAAATATGATAATGCCGAGTGAATTCAGCTAAATGTTTAACCGAGCCCGTGAATATTTTTTAAGTGTGTACAATCTACTGCTAAACTCATGGTATGTGCAGCAAATGCAATATGATGTGAAGCATAACCACCAAGCGTTTCTGGTCGTTTGTAAACAAAAAACTTTAGGAAAATGGTCTACCGTCCAAGTATTATGTCTTGTGGTCAGATACAGGCGTCTTTCCCACTGAGATATTCAGACTATGTACGTGCCATTTTTCAAGCGTCGTCAAACTAGAAATTGGCTCACCGCAACACATTAACGCAGCCCTTAATAATGTTCCAGAAGAAGTACTAGCAATACAGAATATAGTCTTTTCTGAAGCAGACATCAATGATGCTATCAATAAACTAAAGTGTTCGTGTCTGCCAGGACCAGATGGTATTTCGCCAATTGTTTTCAAAAAGTCTGCATCTGCACTCTGCGCTCCCCTAACAGCCCTTTGAAATCAGTTAATTGCTCAAGCAATTTTCTCAGATATATGGTAGGAATTTATTATGTTTCCTGTCTCCAATAAAGGTGATCACGGTATAACATCTTTATGTGCAGGCTCTACGTTGCTGGAAACTAATAAATTCAACGCAACACCACGGAGCAAAAAATCACGTTTCGAACGATCAACACGGATTTTTTGCAAGGAGGTCAGAGGTCACTTAATCCACAGAATTTACTTCATACTGCATACAAAATATGGAGAATAGGACTTAACAAGACACTATATAAACAGAATCGAAAGCTTAGTTGGATCATGTTAATAATGCCCTGCTTCTAGCGTAGATTCAACGGATGGGAGCTGCACCAAACGTCATCAACTGGGTGCAATCGTTCTTGGTAGATAGCCGCTTGTCTGTAAAAGCTGGGACAACGCAGTCTAGCTATTTTTCAAGCTCCTCCTGTGTTACGCAGGGAAGAAACCTTGGCCCGCTGTTAGTTATTTTCCTTGTTTTTTTTAACGATGTGTGCACTGTACTTCAATAAGCGTGTCGGCTTTTGTATGTATTTGAAAACCTTTCTCGTTGATACCTCAATCGGAGACTGTCGGGCGCTATCCGAAACTAAGGATTAATCTTTCGAATTGCCCATGAATTCAGAGATCCATAGTGTATACGTGCGTTGTACTACTCGTAAGTGCGATCCGTTCTAGAGTAGGTTTCTGTGGTCCGTATACTGGAATCTGGACATCAAGAATTCAAGCTGCTCAGTCACGATTTGTCACTGTATCAGAATCCCCGCTGGCTTCTTGAAATGGACACATTGATCAGGATACAACAACTGGAAAGTGTCATATATGATGTATGATGTATGATGTATGATATGTACTACCACCCATTGTAGCACGGTAACTAAGTCCGACAGCAATGGGCTCTCCTCTCTGTCTTGATCACTTGATCACGCTTTAATAACCACTGATTATCCTAATCATGCCATTGTATGAAGGGACAAAAAGGGGTTGGGTGGATCGATATGTAACATCACTTATACGTATCCACAGGGATATAAAGAATCTCCTTCCTACAACAAGATTGAACCGCGTTGATAGACCGCGTTGTCAGATAAGTGTTGCAATATACTAAGGCTTATTCGTTACAAAATCTGGACACCCATAAATACGTATATCTCTGGAAATACTTCATCAACGCGTGAAATATTTCGCAGACTGGTGAACGTATGCCTGTTCATTGTGTGAAATCAATTTGTTTTACAAGCTTTTAGATCGAAGATGGCGTCGAAAGAAGAGCAAATGCGAAAAGCAATTCAAGCTGAACATTGAGAGATTCTCTTCGTCGACTTTCTCTTTCGTTAATATTTTGTCTATTAAACGATTTGCTGATGTTTTTGACGTATTGGATCGTTAATTACACTTTATATTACCGCACTGTGTGTTGAAAATATTTGAATATGTTTTTACATAGCCGTAGGAACGTAAAGAGAAAGTCGACGGAGAGAGGCTCCCAATGTTACTTAGGACCTAATGCATTGTTCAGCTTGAATTGTGAGCGGTCGCAATGAAAATCCGGATCTGTCAGTAATAAATCTTGCAACAATTATAAGGGACAGCTCAATGGGGTTGTACACAAAGTTGACGTAGGACGACGTAGCAATGGGTTATGAATGTTATTATTATTATTTTTAATTTCCTGTATTAAAATAGAGGCTTCATTGGTCTAGTGGATCAAGAAGCCTTGCCGAAAATCAGTGAGGTTGTGTATAACACACGACCGGTTGATGTAGACTAAGATAAACGGTTTGATGTATTGTCTGGTTCTAACATAGATTTTTTTCGTTTGTTTCGTAGAGCAACATTGCAACGTGGGTGCTATTCTAACGAGACGTTGGATCGGCATAGAAAAGTATGTTATAAAATTCTATTGTACACTCTTAAGAAAGCATTTGGTGGTTCTGAAAAGGGCCGTGTGGTTTGGATGATGATGCGGACACGGACGTATTTGCTACGATGGTTGAGAGGGTCACTATCTTTATGGCGTGAAATATAGTTGAAGATCTGTTAGAAATATGAATTTTATTGACAAGTACATACAAGGTTTATTTTCAGAATATGTAACTGTATAAATATCCTTATGTTAATTTGTCATCAATTTAAACGATAATTTTTGTGCAGGAATTCAATAAACCCTAAAATTTGCTCCAAATGTTTAAAAGTCGACTTTAAACTCATGCTATTAAAAATAGGTTAAAGATTTATTTGCTCTGATTGCTGCTCTGATACTTTGAGGCCATATTCTGCGAGATTTCACTTTCTCTTTAAAACACTTTCTCAAAAATATTGGATTCCTATTGCAAGGTAAGGACTCTATCCAACGCATTCAAACGAACAGAAACACTTTTAAGCACTAATTGGAATTTGAAGAGAAAATTACCAACATTGAACAACTTGATATAATAAGATTATGTCTGTAATAGGGAAATCATAACATGCCCGCAACCAGCGTGCTGCGATTGCAAAAAGTAAGCAAACTTTAAACGATTTATCGAACAGAAATCGTGCAAAACTCAGAGTCAGCCAGGATTTAGGAATTAGGTAGGTGTCATGCGCATACATTGAGCAAACTCTTATACAAAATTCAGTATAACACTTTTTCACAAACAGAATAGTAGCCCTGAAAAGAGCTCTTTGTGTGAAATACATCATTCAATAGTTCTGAACATTCTGTTAAAATTTGGGGACCATGGTAAACACAGATGGTTCTACCTTGAAAAATGCCGTTCTGCCTGTACAGGCATAGTGATTGTGGATTTTTAACACTCAACGTTGCGCCATATCTATATCATCTACATATATATCGATATCACCTTCAAACATATCAATATCATCATCTAATACATCTATATCATCTACATATATATCGATATAATCTACAAATGTATCAATATAATCACCATATACATCAATATCATCTATATATATATATATATGATGATATAGAAATATATGTGAATGATACATATCGATCATATAAATGTATATGGTGATTATATTGATATATTTTTGGATTATATCGATATATATGTAGATGATATAGATGCTTTTGATGGTGATATATTATATTTATATATATGTACATCTTATCCTGATATGGCTACCCCAAGTGGATCATACTTGTTTCCCTCCATAATTGCTTAATTTGCCACGAGCTTGGCATAGCACACAACTGCTGTCCAGTGGCTGGTCAAATGGCTGTCCAGCTAGCCACTCGTTAGCGACAACCGCTGAGCCATCATTCTGGCTGGTTGCTCTCCCGCGTACCGTCCTGCAGGGTACTTGCAACCGCCAGCTGCCAGAGCAGCACTGGCCCATTGCCACTCTGCACAGCTCCGTGGCAGCCGAGGTTCCCCCGTGTTATATCGTGCACTGCTGCATGTGAGAAGTTCCTTACTTAAATATGAAGTCTGTGATAGGAGGGTACTGTGAATTAAGTAAATTTACTCTGAAAAATCGGCATTATAAGACATCACCTTATATTTGCGTTAATTTCAATAGTTCAATGTTAAAAATCAATAGTTTAAAATATTGAAATCAAAGCGTAGCAAATGTTCAATCGATTGATGCAAACATTTTAGAAATCAATCGTAAAATGACTTAGCTATTAACGCTCAAAACCTGACCACTTTTCGTGACGCTCCAAATTTTCGTACTCGCAACGTGTACCCCTGTATTGAAAACAAAGACGTAGTCCTACGTCAAAAGCTTGGTTTTCCAGGATGCGCTGCTGGAGCGGAACAAAAACAGATCTCAGGAACCACCAGAAGGACGCAAAGATGAAGCAAATATTGCAGAAGAGACCAGATCTTTCGGTACTTACTGTGGCTAGAAAAATAAAAATGTCCCCAACTATCCCGCATACTTCTAAGTATCGGCAAAGTATGAAGTCGTTCAAGGTGAAAACAGTACCGAACCGTAATGATAAACATAATGTGACGGCTAAAACCCGGGCTTGCAAGTTGTATCGCGAATATTTATGATAATGAACGATGTGCTGGAAGACTTTAAGCTGTCTTATTATACTGCCATGCAACGGAACGGCGTAGAGGAGCATTTCAGGACGAAGAAAAAGGCCAAGTTTCCCAAAAAAATATTTGTTTTGGCAGGCAATATACAGCTGTGGTCGAGCAAGCCAAAGCTTCATCACTACCGGAACGGTAAACAAGGAAATTTACCGTGAAGAATGCCTAAAGAAGCGATTTTTGCCATTCCTACGCAGCCATGACGCTCCCTCGCTATTCTGGCCTGATTTGGCATCTTGTCACTACGCCAAAGATGTTTTGGAATGGAATAAAGCGAATCCTAAGTAGCACACAAAACATCTTTAATATTCAATACTTGGTTTTTATGTTTCATTTTTGTAAATCTGCAGTAAAAAAAAGCATATTTTGTTACAGCAGCGTTTATTTCACGTATACGATGTACTAGATATTGCATTGGTGTTGCTTAAATGGTTTGCCAAGACCATTCAAAACAAACATTAAAGTTATTCGAGACCTGTTTGTCTTTGTAAACATGCCGCAAAGTAAACTTAATTATGACGTTGCATATGTAATATTTTCCAGTGTATGTCATGTTCATTATGGAGTAATTTTAACCTACAGTGCAACATAACAAATAATTTTCACTCTTGTTCCAATGAAGCGTTCAGAGACTTAAAGTTTTCAAAATGCGTTTTTTGAGCCACATGCGCAACGTAATGAGAACGTATCATAAAGTCAACTAATAATGTTGCATTTTTGCAACGTTCAATTGCACATTACCACAACAGTGCTGACGATTGAAATATATCCGAATGAAATGCACACTACCGACCACATGTGTTTTGATATGAATGAAAAAATAATCAATTCATAATCTGATCAAATTAGGTAAGGGTTAATTTCTAGATTTCAAGGTTATTTTTGTATAGGTCTAATGAAAAAAATGGCTTAAAGTGTTCATTATGCAACCTCTTTAAGCTATGATTTTCCTAGTAGAGGCCATTATTATTTAACTTTTAAACAAGGATCACTCAAATAGTGAGAGCATAATATTTTCATTTTCGGCTGAACTAACTAATTAAAGTTATTTTATTAATTACGTTAAGCTGAAATTATCTTCCCAATCGAAATAAACAGTTGTTAGACTACTAGTTGTGCGTAGTGAACAAAAGCTGTTATATTTTTTAATTAATTCTGCCAACTGTTTACATAAAACCAAAATCAAGGATTTCACAAGGAACCCGTAGACCTAATTTAAAGGACATTTTTTTTTGCTATGTTCCCAACTATAACCTTATGTATTCATCACATAGTAAAGCTTTGATTTTGGCAAAATTTTCAATGTATCAGTACTGGATTGTAATTTTTCAAATAGCTTATTTAAATCAAAACTCAAGCAACAATATCAATCATTTTATTTTATAATACCATTAGAATTGTTTAGTGTGACCTAGACCAAAATAACGGATCATCAAATTGCGAGCAATCCAGAGTATGAATACATAGAAGAGTTAGTAATACTAGGATTTTATTTTATTTATCCGTTTGAACCTCTTAACGTTATACGATTGAACACTTATGTTGAAGGCGTATTGGACATTGTTGTTTTACTTGTAATACCAGTCAAGCATCAACTTTTCAGCACATTATGCATATCGTTTGAACAAATAAGCAGATATTAGTTTAGTTTAACATTAAATTTATTAATAGTACAGTAGTTTTTAATTCTAAGTAAATCAAAGTATCAAAATACTACTGTCGTTATCCAGATATCGATAATTTTAAGATGTCTGTATAAATAAATATCATAGAAGCCAGTGCTGTAAATAGTCATTTCGTTCATTTGTATAAAATTAGCGATAACTCAGAAACTGAATTTATGAATATAGTGTATGATAAAATTGTGACTCTAGACTAATTCTACAACTTTGTCAAACAGTGCACTGCCGTAACTGGTATATAGAAAGTGTTATATTCACGGTTATATTCAAATGATATTCAATGATAAATATCATTTCAATATTCCAATATTGCGCTCTCACGTCTTGGGTTTTATGGTTAAAGCCATACATTGTGAGACAAATTTATGAAAATAAACAAGCACAACAATTTCATCAAATGTAATAATTTTAAAATCAACTTCTGGAATGAGTTATCGGCAAATGAATCAAATGAAATGATTTTTTTTTTTAAATAACTATTTACAGTACTGATAGAAGCACTTCACGTGTAAAGTATGGATTTATATTTATTTTAGCCGGTAGTGTATTTGGTTTGTTCGTTATCGCCATATGCCAAAATTTTGAAATTCAAAATGAGATTTTAAAATTTCACTCATTCTTTCACATTTAGAACCTAACAGGAACCTGTGACGATTTATAATTCTTCGAATGAATCAGATATCTGATTTTTCAAAATGTAAACATAATTTTACACAAATTTTTCTTTCTCAAGTTCTGAAGCAATGCTCTATTCTCAAGGATTTATTCAAGGGCGTTTATATTTTTCTTAGTAGAACAGAATATTGATCCACAAATCAGAAAGGGTTTAAAAAATAAACTTATTCCAACACGATTTTCAAATCATTTTACCTCTCAATATTTTGATCAGGAATGTTTGGTTGATAACGATATCCATTAAAAAAAAAGTTATCCTCGCATTCATTTAAACATCGGTATCATTTCACTTTTCTGCAACGCGATTTACAATATTTGAAAGTTTTACAAAATGCTATTGCAACTCTGTAGAAACAATGTCAAGTTGCAAACAGGCTCCACCCTTGCGCTTTTTGTCGTTGCTGTTGTGTATGATTTTGCGGTAAATAGCCAAACAAAACTATCCCTAATTGGTTTCAAGAGAGATTTTTATGCTCTATTGAAACAAATTGTGCTACTTGGGATGGAGTCCATGTTGTACCGAAAGAGGCGAATGCATCTAACTGCCCGGAGTTGTGACCTATCGAGCGGTAGATAAAACTTTCTAAATTTTAACAACAAGCTACAACGCTAGAAAAATTTTAAATATTTTAGAAGAGAAAATAAATGGGGTGGGGAGAAGTGCGGACAGAACCTAAAAATACAGAAAAAATAATAATTTTTTTTTTTTTTCTTCATCCTATGTAACTGTAATGAGTTTTAAGATGACTAATAATTCACAATTAAATGAATAAAACATGCATCTTGGATTGAAGTAACAGCAAATTAAATAAAACACGATGTATGACGAAGTGTTGCGACTAAAATTCCCTAACGGGGTAAAACTTTCGCGAACGACATTACGCTAGAGGTCTACGGAGAATCCATAAAAGAGGTGGAGTAAACGGCCACACACTCCATTGAAATAGGGTTGGATGCCTAGCAGGATGCTAGCCCATAAAAAAAAGTTATCGTGGTCAATAGCAGGAAATTGGTGCAACAGTCGACGATAGGTGCGGCTTACTGCACTATCTCCTCAAAGCGGTCTCTGAGGTACTTCGAGGTCATGATCAACGACAAACTGTCCTTTGTCAGCCACATCGATTACGCCTGAGAAAAAACTTCCGTGGCTATATCGGCACCATCTCGCATAATGTCGAATAGCTCGGCGGTGCAAGCGAGCAAGCTCTTGGCTAGTGTCGCCCAATCTTTGGCGTGCCGGCGTTGGTCACCACTTCAAGTACTAAGAGCTACCTAAGTAAGCTGGATAGTATGCATAGGGTAATGTGCGGTACACAGATAAAAAGAAACATTGAATTTTCTGCGTTATCTAATGCACATACAGGGAATGCTAGATTTGGCAGAATATAATTCATGTTAATTTAAGCCAGAAAACGCCTGAATCTAGCCTGTTGTTTGAAAGAGTGTTTTTCACATGGCCGTGATAATCTTGTCTAGAGGATGTGCCAAGACCGGGACATCTGGGATGCTGGTGAGATCGTCCTAGAACTCCAAAAGCGCAACGACCAGCGGAAGGGACTAGATAACTACTAAAGTCCCAAGTAGTTAGACACAGCGGGTCCTCAAAGCACAATAGCCCATATCAACAATCGACCGGTAGTAATGAAAGGTAGTTCCAGAGGGTACTAAGGCTAATGGCACGGGAGGGTTTTTAGTAGGTTGAGGGGTAGGCACCCTCAACCCCACACCCTGAGTCCATCAGGAGCCTGGTTGCAGATTTCTCTTCCCGCACAAAAAAAAACCGGCCCGCACTAGTTAATTGTTTGTGAGTGGGTGGACTGCGAGACGATGAGATTGAGTATAGACGTGTATCCAATTTACCATAAAATAAATAAATACAAAAGAAACACGAAATTAAAATCAACTAGCAAGAAAGGTCAACTAACCCGTTCTTTTTTCGAGGTGTCAGATTACTTCGGATTTGATAAGATCAGAATAAGTGAAAAATTGTTAAATTGGGGATGCGGATAGTTATTAGATCCCAAGCTGGAGAGTAGCCTAGAATTTAAAATGCTGACAATAATTTAATCCAGTTATTTTTTTCACTACTATTTCATGACAATACCATAACTTCTGGTTGGTGCTGATTAAGATTTATTAGGTTAGAGTGGTTCGAAATTCTTAGTCAGAGAAACGAACAGTCGTTGTGAGTACATCACCAATAATCTCTCCCATGCGCACTGAACGGCCAGCCATTTTAACTCAGTTCTGAGACGTTTTTGACTCACTTTCGTCAAAAGTGGAGTCACTCAAATTTGAGTAAATGTAACTGGGTTTGACAAGTCGACAAATCAAAAATATCAATTCAAATCAGATGGATGTTTTTGATCTGTCGACTTGTCAATCCCAGTAACATTTACATTTGAGTGACCCCACTTTTGACGAAAGTGAGTCAAAAACGACTCATAACTGAGTTAAAATGGCTGGCCGTGTGCATGAAATCAAATACTAATACCTTCTCTCTCTTCTCCTTTTGCATATTATTAACCTTCATGGCCGAGAGTGGCTGTGAAATTCTGAAAGGATCTGTTCAAGTATCTAACTTGGAAGATGAGGGAGAGAGTGACCTGCTCAGTCCTGCTCTAAATGCGGTTTTGGCAGTATGTCTTTGGAAGGACAGATATAATTTTGAATCAACAATTGTTCACAAGTAGTATTACATTAAAACTTTATTAAAACAGTGTCACTCACATCTTACTAAAACTATTTGAACCAACGCTGTTTTTCGGTACTTGGTACGGAATATACGAAAAAAAATTATTATTCGGTTAAGCTTAAATAAACAAATTATGCTTCGAAATGTCCAGAATCTGGTGAAGAATTCTTTTTTCGCACTTTGTATGCATTAATCAGTTAATGGTCAGTCAGTTAATATATTTTTGTTCAAACAGACTTCTTGATCTACTCGATTTATTTCTGAATATATTTTATTGAATCGTTATAATGTGTATTTAAAATAAGATACTACAATATACTCCAAATTCCACGTCATTCTACATACTATCATTATATTCACTATTAAATCTAAACACCGCAACAAATCAGCTATAGAAATTACATTCTAAGTAAATGTTGACAGTATGGCTAATAGTTGAAAGTAATAAAGTGAAGTGAAGTCATAATAAACATATGACAAGCTGTAATTTGCTTAAAAAGCACACTAAAGAAGAGGAATGATTTTAGTGGCAGTACCTTGATACTTGCCAAACTGAACAGGCGTATTTTAGGCTTTTGCGATAAAATTGAAGATTTTAGTATTTAGTATCGTGCTAACACCGGGGAAATGGAGGGACTGGATGGGGAGAGTGGGAATGCCAACTCCCCAATGCTAACAGTTTGTAAAAAGAAGGTGGGTTCTTCTTCCCATCCATTGAGGCATCCTCATGTTAGATAGCTCGCTTTGTTGACTAATCATCTTGTTCTTGTGGATATATAAAAGTTATATAGCCTATCGATCCACCCAACCCATTTTGGCCCTTCAAACAATCACATGATGAAGACAATCAGTGGTTATTAAAGCTAGATAAAGTCAAATATAGATGAGAGGCTGTTGCTGTTGGACTTAGTTTCCGTGCTACAATGAGTGGTAATCTATACATCATGAGTAAGAGTAAGCGTGCGTGAATATGTATGAGAATCTCAAGCATGAGATTTGATTGCCTTATTCACACATAAGTTTATTCACGCAAGTAGCCTCAATGAATCAGGTTTCAGAATGATCATCCAAACACAGGACATCAGCCATAAACGATGGAAATATTACAAGTCGTACTCAATTCGATCATCATTGTTTTTTTTTAATCATACTCCTTCGTTCAATATTAACCTGATCATCTCAACATGAGAGATGGAATAATTAATGATGAGCGTATAATTTAGGCCCTTGCCACAAACCTATCCAAAAAGTTCCATTTGGCATTTCAAGCAACACAACCGTATTTTGCACATTTTACCCATGTGCTACGAGTTCTACAGTAATTTAGTTAAAAGTAAACATTAGATCAAGATACTGTTGAACCGTGCCGTATGACGCTCTAAGCACTCAGGAATTAACGCACAAAGTTAACGGCACGTGAATAAAACCAACAAAATCATCGATCAGATGGTGCGATAAGATTAATGTCGATTCTAAACCACCCCGAAACCTAACCCAAAAGGATCCTGTCCGAGTCACAGAGCACGAATAAATAAATATTAATCTTTTACTTCCTGTCGTGTGCAGCCGTTCCTGAAAGACGAGAGGGAAACACTTTTTATTTAATTTTTACTAATTGCCCATTTCGGAACGTATAACGCCTAACGGCTCGAATAGCGTTTCTAACTTTAATTAGAAACTCTTTATAGAGCGCCCCTCCTGTTTGGTGTAAGGATGAAGGACTTAGCACTTTGTTCGAACATAAAAAAAACAACACCACGCATTGGCTTTGTGGATTGAACGTGTAGGTATTAGTTTTCGCAAATTAATTTGTGGCTAATTTGTGAAATGGAAAAATAACGAGCCAATTGCATGTCTGACTGGTAGCTTTTTTTCACTTTGTACCTTATCAACAACTGTCAGAAGAGCAACACTAACATCATCGGTTTGGATCGGTTTGTGAGGATAAGTACAGCAGCTGTTGAAAATTTACTTAGTGGCTCATAATCTTCCTATTGAATGTTCGAGGGTATACTAAAGCACTAGGGAAGGTAAAACGGCCACCTTAAGAAAATATCGAAATAACAGGAAAAGTTTAGATTTTCTTGACTCTTTATCCAATGCAGATGTTTCTTACATAGGCATGCCCTCAATAGTTAGATAATATAAACAATGGCGTTTGCAATGTTTTCCTACCTTACATTTGTTTTTAAAAACATGTTGATTTTTGTTTGTTTATTTAAAAAAAATGGATAAGGCATATGAACCGATGAGTAAGACGTCCATTTTAAGGAAAAGACGACAGTTTTTAAGAAAAATATGGATGTGTCGATTGACAAAGTAACAAATCAATATATTTTTAAAGGAACAGGTTTTATTTTGTTTATGAAGTATTAGTTTTATTTGATATAAAATGTTGAATATTCCATGAAATCGCAGTGTAATTACAGAATGCAATTTATGAGTTATTTTTTATTAAAAACTAATGATTTTTTTATTTAGAACCTAAAACTTTGACCTGACATTCCGATATATGTTTTTGGTAATGACCTGTCGGGGATGATTTACATATTGCGATAATTAATGTTTCTTGGGAAATACTATGCTAGGACCAAAAAATCTGCTTGAGAATGAGTTCCGACGGGTTGCTCAATTGTTTTTGTTTTGTTTTTGTTCAAAAGTGTAGCCTTCAACAGGATAGCTCAAACTATTTAAAACAGAAACAGTGATGAAGCCTTTCCTTACTAGAGAATATATCTCACATGATTTTTGCAAGCCATTTTACGAGATAACATGAGGCTATATACCGATCTTGTTTTGGCTGCTATTGATGTTACCTTCACATGTTAGAACAACTGTTGAATTTTCATACATGAATCAGTGATCAGCTGTTCTCCAAAAAGTGGGTTCACTTACCCTGTGATAATATTTTTATTTGAAACAACTAATATTTTCTGGGGACAATGTACCGAGAATGCATTAATCGAACGTGGTAGCCCATGCTTGACAGCTGAATTCTGACATAATTTTTATTGGGTTTGTTTTCTTTGCATTCATGTGATTATTGTTTCAATGTTCCTATGTGATTATTGTGCTCAACATGTGCTTCATCATATTCATTATATGGAATTTTGGACATGAGACCTGTTTCTACGACGGATACATAACAGCAAGAAGTAGCTCACTAAAACTGTCATTGTAGCTTGCCAAGTAGCCCACCAGGTTCATAATTAGTTGCAGCAACTTGATTAACACTAACAAAAGCACATTTATGTTTTCTCAAATAAATGGCAACATGTGTGCTACTAAGGTTGGTCTGCATACTTTATAAGCAACTTACCATGTTAATAATATCTACTTTCGAAACTGTGGTAAGATTATCATTAATATGGTATGTCAACTCTAGATACCATGTCCCAAATCATTTATTATATACGCGTCAATCAAGTTTTTTTTTCATTCGCTTGATGAAAAGTACATTGTCGAACATAGAGAGTTTATTAGAACATAGCTTATTTTTCACGAACAAAGCTTCGGTTCTTCTAGTAGAGGTGTGAGCTGTCACCTTTTCACTTCTTATGCCTGGGACAGACATACAACGGACAGCGTTGTACGAACTGTCAAATACTTTAATCCAGTACAAAAAAACAGCTACTGGACTAAAGGAGTAACCATTTGTACGTTGTACGTCTGTACCAGGCATTATCTGAGCCTCTTGCAATCATATACAGAAAAAAATCATGTAGTAAAAACTACCATTTTACCCGACTATACCTATTTTCAAAACTACCATGAAATTTCAGTCAAATTTACTACGTTTATGATACAAACTTCAACATTTGTGGTATACTTGACAGACCTCATATTAATATCAATAATCAATAAATAATAATCAATAATTAATATCAGTATGGTTGATCTAATCGCAGGCATGGTAAAATCAAACACATTTATAGTCAGCTGAAAGTTGTTGGTGTTTGCGCTTAATTTAACCCTCGAAATGGTTGTTTCTACAGCGGTTTTTGTTGCGTGTACATACAAAAGAAATGATTGTAAAAACGTTTTGTCCATAATGCCACGGCCAGCCAGTGGGAGATTGCCAAGATGACACGTTGCATTGATTGTTAATACAGTCATTATTACTTCGGAGAAATATCCTGTATATGAACAAACATTCTTTAAATTTGAAAGTTTGAATATTTCATCCAGTTGTTTTGGTGCGTTGCAACCTGTACGGTTGTGACAAGTATAGTATCATGACTATCCAAATAAGTTATTGAGCTTCAGCAAAATGGATATTTGAACATATTCCAGCAAACTGATATGTTATTGAGCTTCCAGTAAAATAAAAATCGCACCCTGTGTATGTCAAACAGTTTGATTGAGTGCCTTTCTCTTAGGAGTTCCTAAAATGATTTCGGCAACCAAACAGCAAAATATAGTATACAAGCAAAGTGAAACAACTGTAAATATAAATATCCCATAAATAACTCAAGCTGATATGTCCAATATATATCCCGTTTCTAAGCTTGTGCAACCCAGAACTGTGAAATTTTCACGAAATCTTTTCGTGTTTGATTTTTTTCTATTTAGCGAGGTTTAAGCAAATGTCTTATTTATCTACTGAATCAAAAATATATTTAAATAATCTTCTGCGCTATCGGCAAACTCATGTGTTCCCTTTTTGCTGGATATCCTGTAAACAACTAGCATTTTGACCGGCGGTCAATTTACAGGTACAGCCGAAATTATTTTTCAGGATGCAAATCCAGCCAATAAAAACGAGTGTGCTATTTAGAAAAAAAAAAAAAAACCGGAGCGCAGCGATCTACAGCGGGTTCAATTGAGAATGTCGATATTATGATCAATTCTAGATAGAGCTGTAATAAGTGACTTCGTGAATTCCTCCTCCTTTGAAATACATTCTGAAGAAGCAGGGCTCACATTGCGTTAGCCCAATCAAACGAAATTATTTGATTCGAGCACCGGCACAAGAATTATTATATTCCTTATACTACTTATACTCCTTTTACATTAGCACAGATGCACATACAAGTAAAATAGTACTCGCACAATACCTACTACAAAGGTAGTAACCGAATGATCGGTCCAGTAAACGGCAAGGAATAAGAGGTAATGAACAATTAGAGAAACTTTTGAAAGATTTTGAATCGATTTTGAATGGTAAAGCTCCATTCAATACACTTGGGACATTACACCCAAGACACAAGTATAATGGATGCACAAATACCGATAGTCATTAAATAAGGGTGGTAAATTTAATCGCTTAGTTATTTTTATCGTAAATAATGTTGAATTTCTAATTAGTAAAACCTTTTTAATACAAATGACTCCATGTTAAGATCTCATCCTATCCAAACTTGTGCATAAAGAGTTGCCTGATAGTAGTTGTTGAATTATCGAACGATTTTCATCATAATCTAAGTTAATTTTACCGATTCCAAATATGTTTACTGAGTTTTTATCACTTTATACAATTCATACTTCAATATCAGATATTAAATGAAATAACTTGAGTTTTCTGCTCCAACAATACATATCTCTGTAGCTGAATCCAAAATAAAAAATACAAATAATTTGCTTAAAGCTACATCGCGATGGAAAAAAATTACATGTATTTAAACAAAACAAATTTAGAAAAAAAAAAACTCTGAATTCTTTTGGCATGTACCGTGGCAATTTAACCAATGGACTTCCCATCAGATTTCCAAACACCAAAATAAGAAGCAAGATTATGTAAAGAAACAGAGGGGGATTGTTCTTCGAGCAATAAGATTTTCCGGCATAAGACTCCAAAAGAAGAAGGTACAATAAAGATAAAGGTGACAGGAGACGATCCGGAAACATGATACCGCCACCGCCTGCTTTTACCTTTATTCGCGACGGTTTTGAGGTAAACTGATGATTAAAAATTAGCGTGTTTTACACAATTTCTGACAATTGACTACAGTGTGGCTTGGGCGTTCAAGTGGGGCGCTCAGATTGTCCTTCTCATTTTTCACAAACCCCGATATAAAAGAATGAAAACATCTGCCTTCAAGGACACCCCGCACCTAAATCACAGCGTACTGTTTATTTAAATAAATTACACCCAATTAGACGCTAGTGCACTCCATTTGTATTCGCATTTTCAGTTTGCTTTGTTCAATTGAAGCGATTATCCCACCGTATTTACCCTCGCAACACACAGGCTCCTATAATGCAACAAGAGCTCTTCTGAAACTACCGAGGAAACAAGGTTGGATTTACGTTTCGGGTGTCCGCCTCGGACCCCCTACCGATGATCGACGTAGGCAACTGCGTGTAGACCAGAAAAGCTTACTCCTAAGTGCGCCCGATGTAACGGATAGTATTACCACTCATGCTATTAACTCACTTTGCATTTAGAATTCATGACGAACCGTTTCAGATTTTCATCCCTCCCCGCACATTCAGCCCTATGTAACTGTGTATCGTATGCGATCTGAGGAAAGGTAGCATTTAATTTTCCTATTTTTCCTAGTTTGGTCATAAATATAACCGGGGTCATGCATAGGGATGCGCATAGAACTTTGATAAAGGCAGAAAACCAGAAGGCAACAAGCTATACAAACACAAGCAAATTGTCGGTAGTATATTTTACTACGGATTCAACCCTGGGCAAAACTCACCGATGATTGCAACGATGTGGGTCTACCCTATTTACTCTTTCTCTCCAATGGAGATAACATAAAAGGAGAAAAGTTAAGCAAACATGTATACATATTTTGCGGAAGCAGTCAGTAGCCGAGGGAGAGGGTAATTGCTACTGGGTGTATAATTTTCCTCCGTTGTGTAGCTGGAGACCCGGCGGAAAATTTGTCGGAACCACACAGAGTGCTATTCAGATGTCAAACTAAATCTTTCTGACGAGAAAAAGAGACTAGGAACAACTGCACTCAAATATAAAAATGTTGTGTACATAAATGCGGGGAAGCCATTTTGTCGATTGGGGTGCTTTGTCGTAATTTTAGGGGCTGTGTGAGACGAACTCTAAACTATATGGACCGTGCTTCCCAACAATTTGATAGTTCCGGTGAAGGAAAACGAGAACGAGTTAAGGCGATTAAGCACTAGACCGGATGTTTTCAGACCGAAATATGGTGCGATATGGCACCTCAAATTAACATTTGCAGATGAAGCGCCAAATTGAAACCGACTACTGACAAAAACAAAAAGTGTGAATAGTGAACTGTAACTGGAGAATAGCAACAAGGATGGCTCAAATGATCAATTATGTTCCTCACTGTGCAATCCAAACTTAATTTATTTATAAACATTCTGCGGAAATTTACGTCACCATGCTCTATGGCCTATTATATCAGTTCTAAGCAAAGCATGTTGCATATGAACCCGAAAGTGAGTGATGGGACGTGTCATCAAAGCAGACCCTTTTCAGATACAGTATGCTACTTTTCCAAAAAAAAATATGAAAACATATTTATAGGAAAATCAATACGGCAGGGATTTTATTTTTGCAACATAATTCAAATCTGTTACTGCCCTACGTGTTGATACGTATTAAGATCGTAAATATTACAAAAGTAAAGAAGTTATTTCGATTGCCATCATTAATGAGGATTAGTTATAAACCAATTGAGAAAAAGAACTGATCAAAGTTTGTTAAAAATTCATTGCCGATTAATTTACTGAGGGGTTTAATCGGATACTTTCCTTTATAATGTGACAAAGTGAGTTCGGAAATAAATATTAAGTTCGGCAGAACCTCCGCAAGTAGTCTAGAATAACGCAAATCTCTCGTAGGCACAAATATCAAACATTTTTGAATGTTACCGAAAATCTAGCAGGACGAGAACAAAAATAAACTTCAAAGAGCCAGAGTGCAGTTCGAAATCGCAATTATTTTAGATAACTCAAATTTTAAAAGAATGATAAGTACGGCAGTTGGAATCGATTCAGTGGGGTGGAACAAAACCGATACTTTGAACCACCCTAATGCAGAGTCCTCTTAGAGCGTCCGATACAGACTAACGTACCAACCAGGTCATACATAAAAAGAGTGTGTGTGGTTCACGGTACATATTTTCAGCAACCTGATTGCAAAACCGTAGAATAAATGTTCGCATGTAACGATGTAACATGGATCTTTCTATAATAAGGAAATCAACCATTTATTTAGATTTGAAACTACAATTATACTGCAAATATAGTTTCCATTAAATTAACAAAAACGCATCTTAGAATCTTCTCTTTTTATGAAACAATAGCGATCCCTTAGAATTAGCACTCTATATTTGTTTGAGTGGAACACTACTTCTGCAATGGACCAATTCTCGTCTTACAATGCTGTTGTTCATGCGGTTTTGTTTTAAACGACATGCATTTGTCTATGTGATTAGTCTACCCATCAACTAGCGATAACATGCAGCTGAGAAATACGTTCTTGAAATCACAAAACATTTGATGGAAAAGCCATGCTTGTAAATATGTATCCATATTATATGTATATTATGTATATATTATAAAATATTGCAAAAATATAACCGTCTCCGGGACTGACATAAATTTATTTGCGTATGAAAAGGCCAGAATTAATGCATACAAGTATCACAGCTTACTTTGACGTGGCTCTAGGCCAAACATTGCATTAAGTCCCAAGTAACAATATAAACAAAATCGAGTTGCATTGAAAGCCATTACTTTTCTATGAATCATTAAGGAATTATGCTCTAAGATAAAAAAAAATTGTATTATAAATACCATCGATAACAAAACGTCCATTTCACTATTGTGATTGCAGTATGCACTAGTAAAACAATGTTCGCATTAGTTCTCTATTAGCTTTATGTTTGTACTCTTGATCCCTCCAATCCTTGCAATTAGCAAACAGTAGCCCATCATATTTGAGAACTCCAACATCTGGCTACATATTTATTCAATCGGCAATCGCACGAATCGGAAAAAAATTCAATCAATAAAGGACCAATGCATCTTATATTCTAATTTAAACTTTGCTGCGTTGTAGCAGGCATAAAAATAACAATATCAGATGCGTTGGTCCGTTATTGCACGGTAAGCTAGTTTCATCCTTTTTTACGAAAATTTGGCAGATACATTTTTTTATACCTGTTTTAAAACCTATTTGCTGGGTGAATTAAAAATTAGCATTACAATGCGCCCACTCTTAGGAGATCCCCCAAGATACTTAAGTACGTAAATTAAGAATTAAATGAATGATTAGCGGATCAAAATGGATCTCCGTGTAGTGTAAAGGATCACAAGCGGGTAATGAAAGCTTTCAAGAGAAATCCAAACAAAACTTTCGTGCAAGATGCAAAAAAAAAACGTGAACAACGACACACGTACAAAGTCCACAAGGCGCTGAATTACGTAAATGGAAGCTCTACACCCAGCTTTTGACCAAACCATTGTCTCGTCATGAATGACGAGACTTTTGTGAAAGCATACTTCCAGCAACTTCATAGGCTCCTGTTCTTTACTAATCATCATAAGCTCCATGTTCCTGAGACCGTTAGGAAGCAGAAAATGTCACGCAATTTGCTTGTGTGGACAGCGGAGCAACCCATTCCTGACAACCGGGACGGTCAATACCAAAAGGAATGCCTCTTAAAGCGTCAACTTCCGCTTCTGAGGTCACAATGGTCCTAATGCGAAGCTGAAAATAGCATTGAATAATATTGTGAAGGGATGTTATAATATAAAATGATAATAACAATTATATTTGTAATGTCTGCATGTCTACTGATCCTGCTGCAATTGTAGAAGGACTTGCATTATCATAGCCACGGGGGAAGAAAACAATTCAAAATTATTATACAACACTTGGGAATTCCATGGATGATCTGAAATTATATACCGTACAAAGAATACTTCCATTTTTCGTGGTAGTGTAAGATTTCAGCATGCTTCTTTACCGGGGTCAAGCTGCCTACATCGCCTTGGTGCGGATGCCACCTAATGTATAGTTGACGTGATACAGCGTTTCTTACTCAACCGCTGGATGCCAGGACAGACGCTGTTTGAGCCGCACCTCCTTGGTGGACAGACGCTCGGCACGCACCTCCTCAATCTAGCTGAAGTCAGAAGGACAACAGTGCCCAGGCTGTACGCAACCCTTAGCTGGCGGTCTTTGTCATCACTTGACCTGTGGAAGCATGAGGTAGGAACTTGTGAGGACCATAGCTATGTTGCGTGGACGCACGCTCCATCCCAGGTGTTTACTCACCATTTTGCAGCCCAAACGTTTGTGAAAATATACTATACAGAAACTGGGTTTATCGATGAGGATTTTGGCGAAGCAGCACAGTTTTAAAGAAACATATAATTCACAGTGTTATCAAATGCACGTATATGGAATACTAGATTTGGCATAAATTTATATGATATATATTTAATGTAAATTTAAAACGATTTCGTTCTTTGCGCTTGCTTCGGCTTGCAATTGAAAGAGAGGAAATTTAACGTGTCTGTATAAATTCGTCATTTTTCTGAGAGGAAGAAGTAAGCGTTCATACGGTTCCGCTTCGCTAAAACGATTCGGACACATCCTAGTTTGCAGTATCTACCCAGTCGTGGTCGACAACATGGTCCATCTAAGCCAGATTTGCACAAGGAGATTCATTTGCAGCTTGAAAGAAAAAGGGTGTTGTTGATAAGAGATTGTGCCAAAAACTATGGAATATCAATCGGAATAGTTCAGCGCGCTAAAACCAAGACCAACAAAAAGCAGAAATGTCCCATACGTAGAAAATTACAAGTGGATTCCGTGATAACCAGAGCTCGTAAGTCTTACGATGAGATTTTAAGCAAAACGGAAAAGTGAATTATTATGGAAATCTTGACATTTATTGACTCTCGCGTACATGAGTGCCGAAATATACCCTGAGGAATGTCTTCAAAAACGTGTGTTTTGGTTTGATTATGCGCGTTTCAGAATGGACTGGTATCGTGAAAACGGAGCCAAATCACAAGAGAAGGCAATGAAAACTACAAAATACCCACAGATAAAGCCCATTGAAAAGTTTAAAGTTTTAAGCTTTGATAAGAGCAAAACTTCACAAGAAGGGTCCAGAAGCCGCTGACGTCGACAAATTCAAGAAGGACTGAATAAATGTGGCCAAAAATATCGATGGAACAATTATCCAAGACCTGATGAGGAACATTAAGAAATAAATGCAAGGCATGTCGAAGTCAACGAATGACTAAACAAATATTAGTGTAATTTGATCAACTAAAGACCAATATTTTTATAATCTAAACTCCAAAAGAGCAAATAAGTCAGTTTTTATCTTTACTCATAATTAACGACACAGTAGTTAGTGTAAATTGCACATGCTTATTCTATTTATTGAAGGATGGATAGTTCGACAGTTTTTGGTACTAGCGGAAATAGTAAATCATGTTTGCTCATTTACCTTTGAGTAAATTTGCAAGAATTTACGGACGAGGCGATTTGAAAAATAAAAATCCACAGACCAGAATCAAATCAAGGCCTTGAAATCGTCGATATCCTTCATTTCCTCTGGTTTGATGACGATCATAAGTAATTTTATATGAGCATGCCTGAAAAATACTGAAAGTTTTTAACATCTTATAAACCTGTCTTCAAGACAAAATGATACAATTGCGTTTGAATTTGAAGTGCGCAAAAAATAAATTCTATCATAAAAGCAAACCACCAATCTTGCTGTGGTTAGCAAGCAGACCAAATAAAACTAATCGGGGATTGAGCACGCGTTTTAAAGCAGTCATAAGTACCTACCATGTTCAGGCAGTCAATACTGTAAAAATAACCTGGCATAAGCCTTCAAGGAGCTTAGATGTATGAGCATGTTGGTGTATCAGATCATTTTCACCATTGGAAAACGGTGGCATCGAAAATCGAAAAGGGAGTTCCATTTCATTGCTTTCGAAAGATAAAGAATAAAGAGAAACCGAGGCAGATTTATTATGGATTTGTAACGGTAATGCCATGGCAAACTTATTATAACTACCAACTATTTGGCTATATTTGTAAAATTAAGATTTTCATATCAAACATTTATAATTATATGGTAATCTATGAGCATGGTAAAATAGTCTTAACAAACATCAGAAGTTTTTTTCGCAGTGCAGTTCGAGCGTGTTTCAGAGAAATACAAAATGGAAGAAGAAAGAAGAGATTTGGAAAACCCTTCGTGGTCTGGGCCAAAACTTGCTAAAGTGTTGGGTTTTCCCCGAAATACCGCGTGGCGTGTTTTGAAAAAGTACAGAGAAACTTTTCGACGGATCGCAAGCCTCAAATCAAGCGTAGTGCGGGTACTGTCAACCGTCAACTACGGAACAAAGTCATCAAGAACATTAAGGCAAATCCCCACATCTCAGACCGCGATTTGGCCAAAAAGTTTCACGCCGCACGCAGTACCTTGTAACGGATTCGTCTTCGGGAAGGCTTCAAGTCATACCGTGCCTGTAGACAACCAAATAGGGATCAAAAGCAGAACAATGTGGGCAGAATCCGTGCCAGAAAACTGTTTGACAAAATTCAATGGCTGTCTCCTCATGGATGATGAAACCTATGTAAAGGTCGATTTCAAACAGCTACCGAGACAAACAATTTACTTGGCTACGGCTCGAGGAGATGTTCCAGCCAAATTCAATTTTGTGTTTGCAGATAAATTTGCACGTTAATACATGATTTGGCCAGCCATCTGTAGCTGCGGTAGGAAGACCAAGGTTGTCATCACTGATAAGACATTTAATTCAGAGCTGTACAGAACGGAATGTCTCCAGAAGCAAATATTTCTATTCATCAGATCCCACATTGAACCTGTCATGTTTTGGCCAGATCTTGCAAGCTGTCATTACAGCAAAACAGTGCTACAGTGGTATGGAACCAACGGGATTCAGTTTATACCTAAAGAACTCAACCCACCAAATTGTTCCCAGCTCAGACCGATAGAGAGATTTTGGGCTATTATGAAGAAGAAGCTGAAGGTGAATGGCAGTGTCGTCAAAAGCATCAATGAATTGAGAACCAAGTGGAATAAGATTGCCAAAACGATGGATGAGAATAATGTGCGCAGGTTGATGAAACGTATTCCGGGAAAAGTCCGTGAATTTCTTGAAAATCGAGATGATTAATTTTTTTTTGTATTTTCCCTCTAAAGTTCACATAAAGTCGGACATTTTAGTTAAAACAGAATACTATTTTGTTAATGTATATCCGAAATATGCGCAAAAGTCTAGGTTCCAATTCTAACTGGGCTACACCTTATGTTAGTAACTTTTTAGCGTGTGGGTTGATGAAATTTTGACTGAGCTGACTGGCTGAGAGTGTAACGTTGGCAAAATTGTATCACAATCTGTCAAGTGGTTATCGAGATGGCATCGGAACAAGCAGCTCTCCGACTGCGTCCCACAGATGGTCCGGAATCACCTGGGATCATTCGACGGTGTACTGGATGCTGATCCGGTGAAGGCAAGAAAGGTGTTTAATCTGTTCAAGTGTTGGCAGAACCTTTTGATCTGCGATGTGCCGAAGATGGTGGAGGTTTCCGGCTGGTTTGTCAAAACCCTCACCAGGAAGCTGTACCGAGAAAGGCTGGAGAAACCCAGGTGCGTCGTGATGTACGACGAGACTTACATCAAGGAGGACACAAAACAATTGCCGTAGAAGGAGTTTTTCGTTGCCACATCGCGGATGGCCATTTGTGAGGAAAAAGAAGAAGAACAAATTCTCCAAAAAGGTCTTGGTTTGGCTAGCCAGTGGAGAGCCAGCCATACATCACGACGGGTACCATGAATGGGCAAATCTGCCGAGACAAGTGCCTCCAGAATCGTCTGCTGCCCTTTCTGTGGTCTCAAGGAGGCGAGACACTATTTTGGCATCCTATCACTACGCGCGGCTGGTTTTAGACTGGTACAGAGATAATAATGTTGTTTTGTACCAAAATACATCAACCCACCGAACTCGCTGGAACATCATCGGATCGAGAAGCTTAATGCCATCATGAAGCCCAACTTCGTAAAACACCTAACGTATTCGAGAACGAGCTTGCTTTGATGAAATAGTGGGTAAAACTATCAAAAGAATTCGACCCCACTATTATCCAAACCCTTATGACTGATGTCAAGTGTGAGCATTCAATCATGAAGAAGAGATCCATCAAACCAATGCCATAGAAACCTGGTTTTGAAAAAAATCCAACTAGAAATTAATATTTGGCGACATTTTCGTGCGTCTCATTTTTTCGAGTACAGTCTTTAATAACGTAAGAAAAATTAAACAAAAAAGCCTGTCATAGTTTCCTTGGACCTTATAACCATTTTCTGTCGATATTATATTATGGTTTCAGTTGACAATAATATGGGACTGATATGTGAACTCATTACTGGACTTCCTATTTCAAATACTAGATGGTTATTAAAATCAATATCATGGTTCTTCAACTGGATGGATTATCATTCAGGATATTTTTTTTTTCTTCTGTTCGGGACATAAACCACTGCGACCAGTCATTTGATCTATTGTAGTATATCCCGTATCCTTTGTTTAGTGCATTTCGAGTTACTTCATCACTATTGAGAAATGATGAAGTATTCGGTGTTTTTACATTTGTCATTGTTTGTTTTGTTGGACATGAATCGAGTTTTATTGAAAGTTTCCGCTATTTAAACCCTTTGAGGAGTGAGAGCACTCTTCAAAGGCACGCCCATTTATTAGTCAAAGCCGGGTTCATTGCAAAGAAAACAAACAATGACTCCGATACTGACCATGCATCAGAACCCTAGTCATAACCAATTCAAACTATAGAACATCAAATAGAAAATGAGAATTCTCATAAATGAATACTAACCATGTTTTCCTCATTTCAAGCTCATCCTCGGTGGATCAATCAGAGTATTGTAGCTTTTCACAAGACATAAAATGTAATAGGGACTAATATATGTTCCTTTGACTACAAAAACAAATATGTTTCCTAGTTTGAATTCATTCAGACTAGGGTTCGGTGGTAGATCTGATACCCCAGATCATTCAGGATGGTTTATCATTTAACTAATGTAATTGGCTTAACATGAGACATTTGGCCTAAAAGATATTTAAGTATGATAATCATTCAAACAGCATTCTAATAAATGATCCATTTTGATTTTTAAACACCGTATGTATCAAGAAGATTTTCCTTCAGCTCTGTCGATAAAGGTATACACACTTAGAAATTATGAATGGATTACACGAAACGTAATCCAACGTCAAGGAACGTAAACAACGATTCCATGTAAAATGAAGTGTCCCGAAACTCAGGAAGTACAGAACACGAATCACAAGCGGAATTAATGATCTCTCAAAACATAAATAACAACGAATAACCCTTCAAACATTCTGTCAAAATAACACAGCTAATCAAAACAAAAACAAAGATTCAAATACCGCAGAGCGAAAGAATGGGGTACTCTATCCCAACTCAAGCCAAACTAATTGAACTTATTGTGATAAGAAGTAGACAAAATAGACTTATTTAACAAAACGGTTAACAAATAGTGCATGAGGTTACTTGTATTGTTACTTGTGTTTTACATTCCATATCTCGATAATATACGTACTGACGAGGTAAGACAGTGAGGCAACCAGGGTTTGTTTTTGGTGAGTGGGTTTAGACACTAAAACTACCTCAAGGAACGCCAATGAGATAAGGAGATTTTTTCATATTCAGAACTGTAATTTATTAGCAATGAAGTGCGATTCTAGTAGCCGGTCAGGTTGTGAAAATATGTTGTTTATCCCTTATCCAAAGCAAAACTCGATCACAACTTCAAATATCCAAAAGAGCCTCACTTACTTGAAACATCTAATATAAAGCCTAACATCAATCCATAGATTTTAACATAAAACTCAAATTTTCTTTTGAGGTTTGATGAAACTTTTTTTAGTGTTTCTGTTTCGATATGCATTCCATGTATTCTATATTCATCCTACCTGAAGCACTGGTGCTTCAACAAATTTACATTGTTCTTGAAGATTATCGAAAAAAGTCACACACGAGGAACAAGCTTTCATGCCATCAGTGCAAATGCTTTTTAAATTAATCTGCCCTCAAGAAAATATAGGATCTAGACTTTTTAAATGTCTGTAATTGCCTTAGTTGTGTATTAGAATAAAAAAAATAAAAAGTAAGAAACCATACCTGGACAACATTGCAGCATCCTGAGGGCTAGTTGCACCATTCGAACTGCCATTTCCATTCGATGATGCAACTGCTGCAGCAGCTGCCGCTGCGGCAGACAGTGGTAACGAAGGAATGGGCATTATCACACCTTTCTTCGAACAAGGTTCATTCCGACTTAGAATACTGGAAATTGAAAAACTAGTGTATCCAGGTGTAGCCGCCGTCTTCCCCAAAGCTGGCTGTCCGCCGCCTGACTGCAAATGAGAATCTGTCGACGGCGGCGTCTTTGGTGGACTGAGCCGAGATTCGGGACTATGCGAGAAACTATTGTTATTATTACTTAAGCCACTGGCTATACTATGATAGTTATGTTGACTAGTTGCACTGTGATGTAGGTGGTTGGCAAGCGCCGGATGGTGCAGATGACTGAGGTGCGGGTGTGAGCTATCCGGCGATGATATTTGCTCATCATCGCTGTGTAAACCACGAGGGCTTTCGGAACCTACGGCTCCACGAGGACTCGGTTCCGGACTGGACACCACGTTCACATCGATATCCGCTTCGGGGGAAGACATAATTGTTAACGCAACCAATGCGAGATTTTATTGCAATTAATGCAATTATTCTGTTACAATCAACGAATGCACTTTCTCCGAAAACCACTATATATATTCATTCATTATTCATTTGTTTTCACTGTATTTTATTATTGAACCAAACGACCGCTGCTAAATTTTGAAAATTCGACATCCTTTTGTGTGTCAACACTTGTGTTCAAATGCTTTTGCCAAACTAAATCCCAGCCAGTTTTCTTCAGCACACTAAAACACCGTTTCACTCCACCTTCCTCTACCTCGGATCGTCATCGTCCACGCTCAAGAAATTGACTTTTAATATAACACACCCGAGCAGCAGAACATACGTTGTTTACTCGTCGGCAGCGTTCAAATTACAAAATGAGTTTAACATACAACAAAATTATTAAACCCCATTTAACAAACAACTTGTGAATCGCTTGTTTGTTTTGTTATGGATTTTATTGCCGCTGTGCTTCAGTTCTACACTTTTCGCTCACGCGCACACACGTAAACATTCGTTTCGATAGGCGACGGAGGCAACACTCCGTCATGAGTCCTTATGAAGACCATCTACTGGCAAATGCGTGCTAGAATGGAAAGGACGAAGACAATATGAGTGAAATGGCCTATTTCGAAAAGTGCGTCGATGTTCGAAAAGAGGAGGAGCCAACACTTTCATCCCCTACCGATCGACGAATCGGAGCAAAGCACACTTGATTGCAACTGTATGCGAGTCGGTGGAAAATCCAACAACCTTCGCGATGGAGATTGCTTTCACGTAAGGGGTGAGTTTTAATTTCATTTGAATTTCGAAAGGGATTTGGCAAGCTTACTCCTAGGCTCTGGCTGCCAGCTTCGCTTCTTATTGACGGTTGTTTGTATGTGTGGTTTTGAAATGGATTTTGCCACTGTTTTTATCTTCCCCTATTAAGATTGCACCTCCTTATTGTTCTTATATGGACGCTGGTTTGATAAATTGGTATCAGGTCTGTCAATATATCTTTGATTCGATATAACTTTTCAAAGTGGAATTAGCAGCAGTGGCTGCTTTTTGTGCGAATGGCTACATGTAATATTATCCTACGTTGTCTGGCTGTGATCACCTGTAATGTCAAAAATATGTAATAAAAGTTAGCTCGGATGATGAATGTTAACATTTTTAAGTGATCATTTTTATTGATCAATTGAAATTGTGATTGAAGT